>OMNW01007296.1:10146-45672 GCA_900303245.1 Selene dorsalis | reverse complement strand
GGTCATCGGGGGCTATATGCTCAGCTTCTATCAGACAGATTTTTCTTGTAAAAGTGTTTACAGACTGGCTGTGTCTTACAGTCTCATATCTGGACCAAGCAGATTTAAAATATTTATACGGACATATATGCATATTTGTGACATACATCCTTAATACATGAGGAGTTGGCTGTAAGAAAAATGCATACACCCACATTTGATAAGTAAGAGATAATCTATGTGACCTGTTTACCATATATTTCTGTAGGGAACAATTTGCATGTTGTTGACAAACTCGAATGTTGCCCACAGCTGGGTGTCACAGGGCGCAGTTAATCAGTGTTTATTATCTTTAACCTTTACAAACACTTGTAATTATATATTTTTTACTCTACTGTGTCTTATTTCCGTGTGTCCTCATTTTAAATGTGAAAAGTCGTAACCTTTTTGTTGCACTGACTGTTGCTGTCACCTCTAGCCTACAGTTATCTGGCCTCATGCCGATGTGTTCTGAATTAAATGCTGCTCGGCAATAAACACTGTTTCCTCTATTTTGGTGAATCTCTTGTGTTCTCCTTCATATAGAGTGCATGTGCAGCTGTGAACCAGATGCTGCAGGTGCATACAGGCCTTCAGGCGCTGCTCCACAGAAAATAGCCTTTGGGCTTGGTGTCTTAACACATTCAAGTATAGAAACATTGAGACTGTAAAAATATATTGCAGCTCATAGCTTTGTCCTCTGATGAAGGAAATCAGTGTTGTATAATAACTGGATTTTGACTGCATGGTCTCTGCTCTGAGCATCGTAGCATCACCATGGTGTCTATCTCCATCTGCTGGTTAATTGCAAAATTGCAACAAAAATAAATCTTGCAGCGCTGGCTGTAAGGCCATTTGAGAGGCAATTGTGCAATTTCTGATGCAAATTGTAGACATGTAGTTGTCCCTGAGGATCACTGAAAAGTTTCCAGGTTGTCTGTTTTAAAAGTAAGAATAGATTGATTTCACTTGTCAGTATGTTGTCAAAGGGAATAGTATGGCTGATATGTATTGGTCTTATTTATTCCTCAGCTCGCAGAAATAAATCTGACATAAAAGTATGGCATATACCCAGGGTGTATATCTGTACACCTTTTAAGATCAGGACTTGATAAAAGTAAATAAACAGGTATGGCTCACCTTGCCTTCAAGAGTATTTATTAGATTCTATTTATTCATCCAAATAGGAATGAATCAACTGGTAAACACCAAATGACCCAAAATATAAGAAATAATGTGTCATTCACAAACAAGAGTTGTTAAATATTAATACATTTTTTTGTTTTATGTTCCCCACCATCCCCCTGTGAGAGCCATGTGACTGCAGAGTCCACATGCACTAACAGAAACATTGCTTTGGGCCCGTTGACCTCTGAGTGAAAAATCCAAAATAGCAGAGTTAAATTCAGTAGTTGATGCTGCAGGTAACATGCCTTCAGTCACTGAGGCACAAAAAGATGAGATTTGACAAAACAACACAAACAGTAACATCAGTAATACCAGAATCTAAACCCAGTTTCATCATTTCATCATATCTGATGTGATGATTATTTGTTGCGCAAAATCACTAAGTCACAAAGCCATCCTTCCTAAGTCACCTGGTTGGTTGATTTGATGTGAAGAGTAGCATGAGCTATTTACTGTCATCAGTTCAATTCCCTATAAGCAGCAAGTATAAAGAAAAGATCATAGTAACACTATCTGTTTTTTCCCATAAAATGTACAGGTCCTGATAATGTTCACAATTTGACCCAGTGCTCCCATGTTCTTTGTAGGATGAAATCAGTGGCTGCAAATCTGAAACCCACAAAGAACAAGAGCAAGATCTGACTTTTTATGTTACCACCACCTGGATAGAAACAAAAACACTTCTAATAGGGGAAGTAAAAGTGACTGGGAGCAAGATTTGCAAGTCTCTCACTGACCCATGTGAGACCTTCTGAAGTAATTATAGGAATAAAGAAAAAACACCTTGTAATACATTTTATTCAAGTACCAATCCTCAATGTAATTAAAGTGAGTGGTCTGACTTAGCTTTCCTTTCATTTTTTACATGCTCTGCCAGTGATAAAGCAAACATCTTGTGGCAGTGTGGCCCAGTAGCATCAAAACATTTCCCAACAAAATGACAATTTTACAGTAAAACACACATGGCTGAGCTGTAATAAGCACAAAACATTTAAATCTCTGCTTTGTCTTTAAAAATAACATATTCCTTTACACGCAGCCACTTCAGGGTTTAACTCCAGATTAGACTTGCAAATAACTGTTTCCCTCTCACTCCAGAAAGGTAGAAAGTCTTCAAAAACAAGAGTCATCTGATTGTTAGCAACTTTTTTTTTTATTGTTTTACCACAAAGTACAGATAAAAACATCCACAGCATATTCTCTCACCTTAATGGCCCAAACTGAGGAGGATTTGAAGAGGCAGTGATACGAGACCAAATAAAGTTACATGTTTCTGCGTGCTAGTAGAAGATCTAAAGTCGGCAACCTCTACCAAGCTTGATGGCATTTCTTTTTGTGTAGATACTGTAGTGTGTATTGCTTTGTAACTGAGTGACACATTCATTCACAAGCAGGCCTTAGAAATGAATGCAGATACAGTACAACATGGCTCTTTTAGGGTTTTCAGGTTTTTACTGTCTTTTTTTTCACTCTTTTTTTTTCTTTTGTTGTTGTTGCAAGCCTGAGTCGATACAACACAATCCACACATATGACTCAAAGGTACAATATTTACAGATCTGGTTTATATAGAGAGGAAGACATATTAGAAAGGAGAACAGTTTAAAAGTTTGGATTTTACCAGGAAACAGTCACAACCAGTAAAATATATGCAGGATCAAAATCGTCTCCCGGGTTTGTTGTGATAATTCTTAACCAAGACTTCACTTCCTGTCTGATATAACAGCATCATTACTGTGACTGGGGCCTCGTTTTCTCAAACGTTAATAGCCAGTGGCTAATCTGTGAGTCCAGGTTTACTGTATGCTACAGTGGACAGAGTGGAGACAGCAGTTGTTCTCAATATTAACAATTATGATTCAGATTATCTTTACTTCATCACGTCATCATGATTTTGACAAACATAATAATTTTTATAATGCTTTGCCCTCTCAATCCATATATGGTGACATCCTCATTGTCCATGTTCTCATCAGGAATAACAGCATTTCAGAATTTAAGATTGCACTTCACACTGGCAAGACTCGAATAACAGTGACAGTTAATGATTTACTTTAATAACCAGAATCCCTCTCAGTCCACCAAACATCACTTGTTTTATTACAAATTTCAACTTTAAAAACTGGTCTCACTGCTCATTCTGGTATCCTTCAGCAATAAACAGGGAGCTGCTTCTACAGCGATCTTTGGTGAAGTGAAATGAAAGAATACCTGGCAATCCAGTTTTAACTGTGGAAACTGTATTAAAACAAGTGTACAAATGCTTGTATGACCTTTTCTGAGGGGAGGGGATGTGGTGCATGTAGAGACTAAGAAATGCTATGCTGACTTAAAAACAGCTCTTCGTGATAACACAGTAAACCTCCTAAATATAATATCTGATGCCTGCACTGATTCAAAAGAAGTGTCAAACTTAACAGCTGCTTCGTCTGCGATCAATCCACCTGCAGCTGTTTGATGCCTCTCTGATTTAAAAGAGCGGTGTCCATCTCATTTCACCTGAAGACTAAGCGTCAGAGATAACATTACACACAAACAGACAAATAAACGTAAGTCCACACATCTGTAATACTGATTCTGAAGAGATCTTACTATGAGCAGTGTTTGTTAATAAGCAGAGAAGCATTAAGTCGGTGTGTGGTTTGACACATTTGTCTCAGTATCTCAAAAACAATACAAGATAACACAAGTGATACTTGAGCTGCAAACATACAGTAACACAGGCCTGAATCCCCTCAAACTGGATTTAAAATCTAGAAAGATGAAAAACAGATGATATCTTGCCTGGCTGCCGTTTTGGAATGAGACAGATATATGCAGTGCATGCTACATAATGTTTGTTTTCCTGTCTTGTGTTATCTTTGCTCTCTGGGTCTTCAAGTCTTAAACATCACTTGTACAATGACTGCATCTGAGGAATTATGGCCTTCATTCATTTAGAAAGAAACTGCCATTGTTGTGGTAGTTTCAGTGATGTTGAAACCAGGCCTGCACGTCAAGGTGGCTTCATAGTCTCATCTTTGTGCCGTATAAAAGCAACAAATTTAGCTCCGGCCCAGTTGTTGATCTTTATCACATGCTAATTTATTCTCTCTTGATATTTCCCTTCACTCCATGGGGTCAAACTATCATATAAAGGCAAAATACCATTAAAAAAAATCATTGAACATATCATTGGTTGCATCCTCCAAACCCATTTCAACATGTTTTAGAAATCATTGAAATGTGTCAATAATAATTGACTCTTTGATAAAGTCGAGGGGAGCCTGCATGATTTTCTCTGCTTGACATAAAATACTGTTATACCAATATATAGCTCAACTGAATGATGTTGCACAAGATGCTTTTTGTATGTCCTTAGATTTTTATATTGTCCATAAGTGACAGCAAGAACAATAGCAGCCTGAGGCTGTTAGGACTAAAGGCATCGAAACATTTGCCACCACAATTACAATCTTTCTGCTAAACTGAAATGACTTTGAGGTTTGAGAACCTCATTAATGATGCAGCACAAAGTTTCTCCAGCCTGCTCCCTCCTCTGATATTAGAGCTCTGTTTAGATCTTACACATGATCAGCAGCAATGCTGGAAAAATCACACTGAGTAGATTTGGAGGATGATTAACATGTTGCAAAATTTCTGACTTGTACTTCATGCTCGAGGTGCCATTGCACTGCGTTTTTCTTAACAAGAAGTTTGAATTTCCAAACCAACGGGGAAATGACGCGATTCACAGAGGAGGCAAACAACTCCACACACCTTTCAAACAAACCCTACAGCATAAACCTTTTTTTTATATTTGATACTATCCTCATAGAAGTTTTTAAAATTCATTTCCAGAAATGCATACCTGTAGATATTATATATATTGCACAACATTTATATGTACATTTGAAATAAATATAATTAAATAAAATGTGTCTCTTCATTGTTATTTTTTACTATTTTTTTTTACCTACATATATCTTGTTCATATTTTCCCCCACCCAGTGTTTCATGTATGAAAAGAATAGACGGGGCACCAGAATATAAAAAAAAAACCTGCTGAAGAAATGTACAAAAAAAAATAATAATAAAAAAAAAAGGCCAAATGAAAAGGCTAAGATGAATAATGAACAACAAAACTCAAACACCTGCAGCATCCATGTTTAGATAGCAGGTGAGACAACACAAAAAACACAGATCCATTTATGCTTGATTCTGAATCTGTATCCAGAATCACATAAGAAACTAACACATCGCCATGGAGCAGCTTTTCAGCTGAATCTTCCCTCCCCCCCTGACAGGTAACTCCACTGTGACCTCCCCTGTCACCAAATCCAAGGCTGACATCTTTTCAAAACATTTGACTGACATGAAACAAAGTACTGTAAACATCGGAAGGATTTAAATGGCACTCTGAGGACGGACGCCGTCAAATCCTTCTTTTAAAACCACACCGAGGAACAGGGAGACAACAGAAAATGGATTGAGAAATTTAAAGAACACAGGTTACAAAGAGTCTGAAACACTTTAGTTTAACTGAACTAACTTTGGCATCAGACCAAAACTCGCACTGATCCAGACATCAAACAAACACATTTTAGCTCTGCGGAGGAACAAGAAACAAACACACCTCAAGTTCCGGTCCACTAGAATCACAAAGTATTTCAGACACTTTTCAACCTTGTTCTTGAGCCCATCTGTCAATCATCTTTCCCAAGTTGCACAAAGAAGCAGGAGAGTAAGTGAAAAGGATGATGGAGTATGGAACGGAGGCCCTGGGGTCCAGCTGAAGGAGAACGAGGAGGAAGAGGGAGGAGATGGGTTTCGGGGGAGTAGTCAGCTTTAACATGCACAGTCCTGGTGAGGTGGAGCAGGCTGCTCTGTCAGCTGGGGCCCCTGTTTGGCTCCTGTGACGGCAGGATCTCCAGCATCCAGGCTCTCGGACATCTTTTCACAGATGATGTCAACCAGACGCTCAAAGGTCTGCTTCACATTGATGTTGTCCTTGGCGCTGGCCTCAAAGAACTCAAAACCTGGAGGGGACGTAGCGTATGAAAGACGGTCAGAGAGGTTTAATGAGGACATGGTCCCTTTGGAGCTGTGTAGTTCAGTGGTGGACATGTGGCACAGAGTAAATCAGGTGATATGCAAACATTTATCATGGTAGTAGCATGTCTTTAGTGATTTATGTTGGTCTTTCAGCCCACAGTGAAATATCTTGATACATTTCTGGTTCCTACAAGGGTTGGTCTTTACGACTTTGATTATTGCCCATCAGTTCCTCTAGCAACACTAATCGCTTAGTGTACCATATCTCTCTTTAACTACTTTACTTATCTGTACAAGACAAGTAGAAGAAAGACATTTCCTTTTAACAAGCTGGTTATATAACGTATATAACTTCACTTTATCTTGTATGAGTACAGGGTTTGTTGTGATGAGTGTGAATGTTCCGCAGTCAAAATTGTAGGAGATATTATACAGCATACAACCTACACAGTATACTAAATAGTTTTAGCGGGCAAATAGCTTAGCTTAGCATCAAGATTGGAAACAGTTGGACACACTTAGCCTGGCTCTCTCCCAATGTAAGCACTTAAACTAACCAGCACTTAAAGCCTAGGATAAACTCACTGATAAAAACCATTATCGTACTTGACCGAGAAGTAGCTGACCATGTAACTCCCTTGAAGACATCAGGCTTGTATTTTGACAACAACAATTCTTGTATACGTTCTGATGTGAATGACAAAAATGTTCTGTACTCTTAGAGTGGAAATATATATATTATTTGTACTGAATGATCAATAATGTAATATTGTGTTGTATTTATTCAACCTACACATAGAATAATAGGAATAGTGCTTCTGATGATTCCTGTTGCAAACTCTGGTCACTGTACCAAACTGTAACTCGCAGATATGAAGTGTTTGCATAGTGAGTGTGTGTACACCATGAACTCACCAAGGTGTTCAGACAGCTGCCGGCCTCTGTCTCCACTCACCACGCGCTCGTCCTCCATATCACACTTGTTTCCTACCAGCAGCACCTGGGCGTTGTCCCATGAGTATGTCTTAATCTGGGTCGACCTGGGGACCAACACAGCTCAGCTGTCAGAGAGGAAACTCAAAAGCTGTGATCATACACTGCTGCTGAAACTGTCCTGAGGTCTGAATTTCTCAAAAACTCAAGTTCTTTTTTGTTCACCGCGTACCGAGGATGTGTTTTTTCCTCTCTCTGCATCATTAATCATCTCATTTTGAGTCACTTGGTTAAACTAAACTTTTACATTGATTACATTTAAACAAGTTAAGTATTAACATAGATCTTGTCATGTTGATTTAAAGCTGTGTCTGGAATGATTTAAAAAGTTAAATTAAAACTTTGACAATGACATGACTTAGTTTCAAACAAACAAGATTTGGATTTTAAATGTTACAGTGCAGATCCCTGCATCCAGTTCTCCCGCAGACAAAGAGGACATGGATGCAGTGGACCATTAAAACAATACAGAGTGAAAGATGAACCTGTTCATCAATCCACAGTTATCTCTATATCTGTTTCCAAACTGGGCTGGTTAATCTAGATACCACACAATGCCCCCCCTCACAGGAAAATGCTCCATGGTGTCATTTGTCATGTGGCAGCACCCCTTATCCAGTCACGTACCAGTCCTGGACGGCATTGAAGGACTCCTCATTGGTGATGTCATACATAAGGATGAAGCCCATGGCGCCTCGGTAGTAAGCTGTGGTGATGGTGCGGTAACGCTCCTGACCTGCCGTGTCCTGGAAAAAGACGGAGGCAACATTTTTATGCAACAATAATGCCATTACAGCTTCTTCGGTGAATCAAAACCTCAGTTTTTGCTTCTAAATTTAAAGATGCAACATCAAAACGACAATTTAAGCATGAAGAAAAAAACTAAAAAACTACAAAAATACCATATTCCCTCACAATGTTATACTACTTAAAAATGTGTATGAATATCATAATAATATTCTTGTGTCGTACAGTAATTACCAGCAGATCCAGATATCTGATCAATTCACAATTCTCTATTGTGCATTCATACACTTACAACACTTATAATAATAATCAAAGTACGTTCTTGAAAACAGACAGTGTGTGTTGTTTCAGTTTAATTGGTAAATTCATCTATGCTACAGCCCACACACAGCAGAGCTGCTGACCACTGCAGAGTAGAAAGAAATACAAACTTATACTTTGCACTTACATTTTGATGCATCAGCAAATGTACCAAAGACAGCATAGTAAAATCTAACTAAATAAAATGACTAAGTTTCCCATCCTGTGAGTCTGCAATGCACCTCCTTTCTGAAAAGGTTTCAGTTGATTATACCAGCCACTTTGGCAGACAGCACACCATTGATTTCTTGTTTTCAGTTAATGAATTTGGCTTGTAAAATGATAAAAGACTATCTGCAGGGTGCAGAAGCCAAATCCAGACCCAGTGAATTATTTTTGTATCCTCTTATTTCAGAGTTACAGCACAGTTTCCTTTTTAATCCTCAGAGTCCTCTACACAAAACGTCTATCTTGGATTCAGATGTTTAAAACCTGCCAATAGCCCAAAGGACTGTGACTGAGTTTCCTGCCATGATTTCAGAAAACCACAGCCAAAAGATGAACTACCCTAACCCACACACGCACACACACAGTGGGGATCAGGCATTACATTCAACATGTCAGACTGCCCACATGTTCCATTAAAGCCAGCGTATTAAAAGGCCTCTGGTGGTTTTAAAATCTGCCAGTAGGTGACACTTCATCAGCTCCTCCTCTTATCTTTGTTTCTGCTGTGAGCTTTGCCAAGAAAGTGTTTCTCCCCTGCTCGCTCTCTCCTTGGCCTGGACTCTTGAGGTTGAATTTCAGTGCTAAGCCCTGATGAATGCTCAGGGAATTAAAGCTCAGTGCTTCTGATACCCAAAACCCTGCGTCGCTCTCTGAGCCGAGCAGCTTCTGGTTGAACAGCATCACTCTTAGGGTGACCAATTGTCCTCTTTTGCCTGGACATGTGCACTTTTTCTTGTCCTGTCTGGGGTATATATATATATATATATATATATATGAGGCATCTTTGTGTAAATTTCAAGTATCATTTAAGCATCTCGAGCTGGAGCCGAGTGTCCTCTTTTTTGGAAATCAAAATATGGTCACGGTAATCACTCTGCGATCCACAGAACCAAAGACAGAGACCAACATCTACTGAACAGCTACTTAAAATGACTAGGACATACACATGCAACGCTTATATATACACAGATGTGTACACACTTATATATGACAGATATACAGTGCAAATAGGGTAAATATGAGGCTGTAGCTGCATAGCTTAGCTTAACATTCATAGGTCTGGACTAAGAAGTTAGATAAAAGTTAGATGAAACTATTTAACTGGTGAACATTAGAGGTGCTCAGAGTGGATTTAATTACATTTAAATAAAGCCAGGCTATCTGTTTCTATCAAGTGTATTTTTCAAAACCATTGTTCACTTCATATCAAGAAAAACAAATCTGTATCTTTCTGAGTAAAACAATGTGTACGTTGTTTATTATATACAGTATTACCTTTTGTCATAAGCAGTGACATCAATCAAAAATACACAAAATATACTGATGACAATAGCAAGACCCACATACAACTGTGTAGGTAGATATATGTTGACACGCCTGTGCTGGAGACACACATACACTCCCTAGCTTTTCTTGGACTAATCAATGTATCTATTCACTCAATCACACATGATCAGTCTCAGGTCACAAGAATATTGTATGACATGTATTTTTAGCGTGCCGCAGCTCTGACCTTTACTTTCCTCATAATGCTCTGTAACTGCAGTTTGCTCTCAGCATAATGGGCTGCAGGTCCCTCTCGATGAGAGCATCATCTCCATACCTGAAAGTGTCAGTGTAGGTAGCACCGAGTGGCGTTTCATAATGAACATTGTGCCGTAGCCTACTCATCTTTGAACTCACTGTGAACTCTGATGGTTACGTAACATTTTAGACTAAATTATTGATCTATCAATAAAAACAGAAGAAATACTGTGGGTTACAGCATGACAAAGTATTTAACAAATTATACACTGAACAACCCAAATACCCACAAATGACCCTATTTAGAGTGTGTAAGTTAAATAACACACATCACATCATACGATGTGATGACTTATGAGCCCATGACTCAAACCATTTGTATTTTACTCGACTGTGTGAGTGTCAGCTGAGATGTAGAGATATG
The DNA here is from genome assembly GCA_900303245.1 of Selene dorsalis. Lineage (NCBI taxonomy): Eukaryota > Metazoa > Chordata > Actinopteri > Carangiformes > Carangidae > Selene > Selene dorsalis. The sequence continues at coordinate 35,218 of OMNW01007296.1, read as the reverse complement.
GGGGATGGGAATTTCATGTGTGTGTGTGTCTATTTGTATGGAAGTGTTCGGTGTATTTGTGTGTGTGTGTGTGTGTAGGGAGGCGAGGGGAGGGGATATCTACTCAGGGAGATGTGTAGTAATGGGGGAGGGGAGAGCAGCACCCAGCCATTCCTTTCTCATGTTTTGATTGGCCGTTGATGTCTTCCTCACCAGAGGCAAGACCTGGCAAAGGCTGACAACAGGCGCACATACGCACAGAATCTCTGCTCGTCATCACAGCTCGGCCTGCTGCAGAACACGGAGTTAAGGTGGAAATTATGTGATGAGCTATCGACACCATGAACCTGAAACACCAGGTTGCTGCTGCTGAGCTCACCTCAGGGGGCCTGTTCCCTCAACCGGCTGAAGATTGTGTTTACTGTTGAGCCCCGCAGGAGACAACACACGTCTGATGTAACAAAGCATCAGAATAAACACCATCCTGTTTGCTCCTCAGGGCGCGTCATTGTAACTGACTGACTGTGTGTTGGGCTTATGTCACTTCTTGAGTCTTTCTGCTCTGTTCTGCTCATCCAGGGGTCGGCTGGACAAACAGGCTGCAGGCTGAGAGACACTCTTGCTTGCACGCTGACCATGATCTGAGGACACGCTTGTGTTTCGCAGAGCAGCAGATAACTTATCTTATTTATTATATTTTACAAAATGTTACTTTCTGTATAATGGGAACTCACTCAAATTCATGACTTAACTACATTCAAGTTTTGTTTTAGAGATTCAAGGATTGGCGAAATAGAGATGTTAAGCAAGCGTCCTGCTTCAGATGTAGTGTGTGCTAAAAACAAACCACACCAAACAAAAACATGAACGCAAAACTTGTTTTTAACCTCGTCTTTCATAAGTTGAAATCTAAGATCCAAGATTTTTCTACTCACACAGAGAGTTTGTTTTTGTCAGAATTTGTTCCCAAATGTGTTTAAATCTGTGTTGGTGAACAAGTTCTCCTTTGCCAAGATCTTCCATCCACCCCACAAGTGAGGCATATCCCAGGCTGATCATATAGCATGATGATCACGCTACATGTGTGTGTTTTGGGCTGGTCTCAATCAAAGGCCAGTCCAAAATGTAGCAGTTTTATCACACTGAACAATTCCAAGGATGCTGCAAATTTTCGAGATAGCATGCAGAGAGCTATTGAACAAACAGATCTCAGCCATGACTCCACAGCATCAATGAACTGATCAAAGATGTGCAGAATGCTATGCTTTTTTTTGCCCATGTGCAATAGTGTGCCACTCTGTTTGGAAACGTTACTCTCAAAAGGCCAGGTGAAGAGCCAATGTGGTAACCCTGTCTCTAATTAGAAATTATATAACAAAACTGGACTAGCAAATATTTTTCTCTGTTATCTCACAAATACACAGAGGAAAGAAAGGACAAATGCACTTGGACTGTTGGACTGAGCCAAAGGTCATATGTTAAAATGCAGCTAGCCATGGGACACTGCGAACCAGCTGCAGGCAATGGTGTCATGTGGAAAACAGAAGAACATTTGCTCATTGAGCTTGCACACCACAGTGAAGGAAACCAATGGTGCAAGTACTTTCTAGTTTGTTTCCACCTTCACACCCTGTTCTCATGAGCTCCTATGAGCAGGGCACTGAATCATGCTGTCTTAATGTATGTATTTCATTAAGATCATGTAAGAAGAAAAAAAAAAAGGAGGAACAATTTTACAACAAATAGAAAAACTAAACAACACAATAAGTTCTGAATTTTGCCATCGTTGTCATATTTAACTAATTTAATTGACGTGTCTCACAGCATCACTAATATTGTATCAATTCCTGTTAAAATGGTCAAGTCCATTTGCAGATTCTCTTTTCTGTGTGATAAGATATTTTCATTAATTCAAATCATCTTATAGGTAAAATCATTCACTTACACACTCATACAACCTGTCAATGAAAGGGGAATATGCGGAAGTCTTACCCAGATCTGTAATTTGATCCTCTTATCATTCCTGTAGATGGTCTTCACCTTGAAGTCGATGCCCACCGTACTGACGAAGGCCGGGGTGAAGGAATCGTCGGCGTAGCGGAACAAGAAGGAAGTTTTTCCCACACTGCTGTTTCCAATGATGAGGATCTTGAACATGTAATCAAAGTTCTGGTCCGAGGACTCCTTCTGCCCGTAGGTTGCTGTTGCTGAGGCCATCTATGGACAGAGAGGAAGGTAAAATAAAACTTAAATCAATGAATTGCCTTATGTACAACAACATATAGTAGGAAACTAAATCTTTGGGTTTTGGACTCTTGGTCTTTTCCAATGGCTGTAAACTACGATAAATGTTTCACAACATTTCACAAACCCAATGATTACTTCAGAAGAAAAACTGGATTAAATTGTCTGAATCCCTTGGTGGTGATGGATGGACCCAGAACCTTGGACGCTGACTTGCAGATTTGATCCCGAGGGGACGCAATGGGACATGTCAGATTGGGAAGTGAAGCAATGTTACCGAAAACTGGCAAACAAAAGTAGCTGAGTATCACACTTCATGGCATAGTCAGACTTATTGTCCAACTTGTCTAATTATTCAATTATTAATAGAAAATATAATTTGGCTGCAATTACTTTTCCCCAAAACATATTTGCAAATTGGTTTGATTTAAACAATATTTCTAGGACAGAATGCAGTTGGTTGTTAAAACAGGCAGCCAACCCTATCTGAATTAATGGACATCTCTATGAAGTACATGAGCAAATATAGACATTTTTATAAAATAAACCCAAGAAACCCATGAAAAAAACCAGCAGAGGCATGGTTTCATTTAGCAAACGTCCCCCCTTTTTAGACAAAAGATGAGATTCTGTCAGGCTAAGTATAACAAATGATACTGATTAACTAGTCAGGCTTAAACACTGCACATTTGCTTCAAGGTAATTAATCAAAAGCAGCATTTTGCAAAGTCAGGGGAAAAACAGAAAGCCCATCTGAGTTTTCTCCATTTGGTGAAACATCAAAGGCAAATTGCTTAATCAGTCACAATCAGCTGAGGATGTGTGAGGAATAATTTATTGTGCTTGCAGAGTGGTACGCCACGGTGAAGTTAGTTTGGAGTCTGATATTCACCAGCCTGACATGTATTTTAAAGTCAACATCATCAGCTAATGTCCTGTAATGACGTTGTTTTATCCCAAACCATTATTTCAGGTGTTCTTTTGCCATTTGGGTGATCAACAAAAGTCACTACTCACTACTGTTGAGTGGAGGCAGAGCAGTCAGCCAGGACCAGAGAGAGATGCCAGAGTGGACACACTAAGACACAGGTGGATCCTGGTACCTGTGTGAATCACTTGTTCTGCAAAGGTCTGGCAAATGTTGTCGATGGCAGGAGTCTCATACTTACAGCTAAAGTTACAGTCCAGGAGAGATGTAGCCTGACATCCAAACCAACACTGACACTGCTAACAGGTAAGTACAGAATATGACTGTGGTAACGTTAGCTGTGGGAACCTACACACTCACAGACTGTGGCAGGTGGGAGGTTAGCTGAGCTACGTCTGTTACAGAGCTTCTTACAACTGATACTGAAGATTTTGGAGGAACTTCTGTCATTAAAGGAGCTTTCTATTCTAGGTTGGAGTGAGCGCTGGTGGTTGTTGCTTTGTTGTGTTTACAAGACAAGAGGTTACAATTCACCTGCTAAGTAGAACTACGTCTCTAGGGCAGATTGGAGGCTACGGGGAGTTGCTATCGGTGTTCTAACTTCAGTAGAAGAAATGGTGTTCAGAAAAGAGTTTATATTCCTGTTGTCTTCCATGGATGGAGATAGCTCTTGGTCAAAAAACAACTATAGTTATCATCACACTCATGAAGGCAATGTAGCTTAAAACACTTGAGGTTGAGGAATGTGGTGGGGTGTATCGGAGACCACTTAAGTGTATTTAACTTTGATGGATTTCAAACTTTCTGTCGTGATCATCTTACAGTCAGATTGTTGATCACCTGGAAGACCGACTGACATTTGCTGAGAAAATAGTCACAATGACTTCCACTGAACTACAAGACTTTAAGGATACACAAGCTAAAATGATTTAGAAAAGCTTGCTGCACAATGACTTGAGCCCACAGGACGTTGAGTCCCTGCGCCCTGCTCTATATTTAGACCATTATCTCGACTCAGCTGCAGTGGAACACTAGAACTCTCAGGGAATAAAGCACCAACAAAACAAGCGCACCCTCCTCACAGCTCTGGCCTATCAGTTTACATGAAGGAACAGAGAGAAGCTTGCTAAATAATGAAGAAGGCACCGACCCCTCCTCAACACACTGTGGATTTGTTATGCAATTGACTTAGAGCTACCACTAAACCGGCTTTGGTTCACACAGGAGACTGAGGAGACTGAGAATAACAGAAGCAGGAATTATCAAGATAATGTTTTTTGATCATTCCTAGTGTCCTATATGTAAATGGGATTTTCTTTTGGTGTTTCTAATTTTAGAACATCAGAATATGCTGCAGCAGCATGGTTGTCGATCTCTATTCAGCTGACGATAACTTCAGCTCTGCCTGTGACGTCAATAACTCTTCACAAATCTGCAGCCTGAAGCTCCTGTGGGTGCTTCAATAGACTGCACCACGTACAGCGAATGTTTTATATCTTCAAATTGTTCACTTCCAAAATTATAGAAAATGGGAGACCCCTACCTGAAAAAATAAATATCATTGGCATAAAATGAAACGAAGATAATACAACAGTTTTTCAATATTGTACCCTGTTTTTTGTATCATAACCAAATATGTTATTAACTAATTAACTATCATCTTTTTTTTTTTATATCAACTAATACTTTAAATATCGCGTTTTTGCTTTGGTAAAACCTAATATTTTCCCAGCAAACAGGAATTTGCCAGAAATGTTTGTGCTTGACTGTGATCTGTATATTTAGTAATTTAACAAAAGCACAAAGCACATTCATAAAACAAGTCATTATGCAGAGGGTTTTATTCTGAAAAGACTTTGCCTAACCGCCTGCAGTCCAAATGTGCTTGTAATTTAACATAATATACTGTTAAGTCAGAAAGTATTAGCGTGACAGCGACATGCCTTCACTTGTTTTGGCTTATCGTACCATATTAGACCTGAAATGAAATCTCTTTCAGGGTGTTCAGAGTGACAGGACTTGTGGTCCCAGACCAATGATCCATAACATAAAGAAAAAGCAATCTAATAGTTCTATATAGCTACAACTAGAATTATTAGTTTTGTGAAAACACTTTAAACAGGCCAGAAGTGCTGCTGGCTGGAGAATGAGGCATTAACTGAGAAGATACTGCCGAGCCAATTTACAGCAAATGAATAGAAACCAAATATTTAATATGAAGTCTGTTTATTTTTGTGTTAATTTGTCCAATTCTCATCATCTCCAAATATGAGAGGATGAGCCAACAGATGTAAACAAACTCAAATTAGAACCAAGCATTTTTACCACACTGTCTGTTGAAGCCTGCTAAGCACTGTTGCCGTCCAAAAAACGCATTCACTCTAGATGATTGGAAATGTTAGTTTCAGTGCTCTAACAAGAGACCTGCAGTGTGACTCACTGAGGGCGAGAGCATAATCCAAACCAACTACAGGGAGAGCGAGTGCAAACACAGGGGTTGAAAGAGATGCACATTATGTTGACAGCCAACGTTACAAACTGTCTCCAGTGAACCAACAGTAATCAAACAGCTAGTCTAACAGTGTAAAAGCAAACACAAGGTCGTCCTAAAGCACAGGAGAAGATAACTGCCGTCTCACTGACCCAACTGTTTTCAAAGGATGACACACGAAAATGCAGTCTAGTTCATTCGAAGGGTTCTCACTGCTGGTTTGCATGTTTCATTTTATATGTTTCAGTGCACCACATCCACAAATATTAGAAGTGATAAACAACTGGTAGCTCTAATTCTTCAGGCAGGTGCCACTGAGCCATGGCAAAAGAAAGCAGTTATCGAAATATTCCTTTTAGTTTAGTTTCATGTATAATTGTCAGTAATAATTGACATTTGAGTCTTTTGTTTTCATTTTCCTCTGTTCTCCAAATCTTTTATGTCACATGCTTCATAGAAACTGGCTAAATTTAACAATGTAAAGCACCACAGACTCAATCCAAATATGCAATAGAGTCTGTTCCTCTGGCTCTAAGAAAAGCGAAGCCGCTGAAGGTGAGATGACACTTGATCACAACCAGGGTTCGGTGTTTGATTTCCTCTCTGGGCGGCCTTATTAAAACTTGCGCTACTGCTGCACCAAAGTGTCCACTCAGCTCGGCAGCTATTTCAGCCCATCGATGAGTTTCTTCGAGCTGAGTCAGCTGCGGCAGTGGCACATCACGTAATAAGACGAACTTGGAAACAAACATTGAAGCCAAGGACTTAGAATCGGTTTGGATTCAAAACTTTTTTGATTCATTTTCCTTCTACTCTGTCGCACTATTTATTGCAAGCTCAAAACTAAATACTTTTTCAAACACTTGCGCATGCCCAAGCACTTTTCTGTCCCTGATCCTCTTTTTCAAATATTGGCTTACAATCTTGGGCAACTTAAAATTATATTTATTGAGCTTGTTCAGAACCAAATGGATAAAACTGAAAAGTAAATATGGAACAGTTATTAATAGCAGCGATTAGGGGAGGTTAAAAATTAGCAGCCACTGTTGGAAGTCTGGGTCTTGTCAAACGGCACCACAGGCTTTTGTTGGTGTTCAGAAGAGGCTGTTCACTCTCTGCTGTGTGTGACAGTGCGGTGAGATTACTGCAGCCTTTCCTCTGCGTCTCAGAGATTAGCTACGGAGAAGAGAGTTGGCTTAACCTTCACTAAACACTAATTTGATACAGAAGCTTACAGACTGAGGCCTCTGTGCTTAATCTCAAAGCAATTAACAAATTCTCATTATGCAAATGTCTACCAGGCTGCAGGACACTGCTGCTGCTGCTTTCATCTGGCCTCGATGCTTCAACTGCCTTTGAACAAAGTTACAATCAGGTGTGCTAATACCTAGTCTGTCTTATTTAAAGCAGTAAGGCTGCACATTATATTAAAACTTTTGTCAAAAGCATCTTACATTTTTCACACGCACAAACACCTGAAGCAACTCTAGTTGATAAGAGACTACATTAATGATTTGATCACTCACATACATCAATCAGGCATAACAGTATGACCATCTGCCTAATATTGTGTTGCTCCCCCATTTGCTGCCAAATACACAACAAACTGTAATGCACTGTGTATTCTGACACCTTTCCATATCAGAATCAGCTTGAACCTCTTCAGCAACTTGACCAGCAGTAGCTGGTCTGCTGGATGGACCAGCCTTCACTCCCCAGTCCCCATGTGTTTCAATGAGCCTTGGTGGGTTCACCACTGTCTTTCCTTGGACCACTTTTGACAGATCCTGACCACTGCAGACCAGGAATATGTTCCCGCTTCTAACACATCAACTTTGAGAACAAAATGTTCACTTGCTGCCATAATATATCCCAACCACTGCAACAACAGGTGCCATGCTGAAGTGTTATGCAGTGTTATTCACTTCACCTGTCAGTGGTCATAATGTTATGCCTGATTGTGTAGTGTATACTAATACCTTAGGTTCTTTGCATTATTTCTAATTCATGTGGAGACTGACCATGCTTCACCACCGATATGAATAAAGTCTCATCCTAGTTTCACATTGACAGTGAGATGAGACTGAATCTTTAGAAGGACAAAAACTGCAAAATGGACACTGATGGAATCTACTGAGCATCACACAGCTTCTCCATCATGGAGGGACGAAGGGGAGATGGAGAAATGGATACTTAGATTGATAATAATTTTGGTAAATTGACACGATTTTAACTACATCTGTTGCCCTGGTTGCTGCTGTTAGTTTAGTTTCACATCATTGGATCTGCTCCCTTAGTTGCCCAAACACACAGAGTCAAATTACACCTGAGTTTTTTAAGCGTCTGGATGAGATCGAGTCAGTTCTGGTGGTGAGACTTCTATAGAAGATAGGTAGAAGTGCATATATATATATATATATATATACAGTATGTATGTATATATTATCCCAATTTAATTTAATTTAATTTAATCATGACTAAGAGTTGAGAGTTTCAATCCCGGACAATGACATCATCAAACTCTCCTCTAAACCTGTCACCTAAAGGAGATTGACGTCCTGGTGGAGCTGGATTGATCCAGAGCTAAGTGCTGCTGTGGCCGGCCAGTTGGGCCCATTTAATCAGTATTGGCCAGCTTCCTGCAGACTCACAGCTAATCCCCAGCTGATTCCAGATCACCTAAACACCTTCCCGCTTAAAGATAGTTCCAGAGAAATCTGCTGAGATAGCGTCTTCGGCACCACATGACACTGTGGTGACATAAACAGTCATAGAGCAAAAAGCACATTTAAACTTTACTTAGTGGGATCCTCTAATTGATGTAAAACAAAATCTAAAAACATGATCCACATTAAAAAGCACTCAAAAGCTCAGCTCATCGTACTTTTCACCAGACAAACTCAAACAACTGACAGTATATGAACACTATGAGCACACATAGAACTACAACAATCAAGCAAGCAGGTGGCTGTCATAACGTTGAAGGGCTAGAACAGGTTAGATCATTTTTAAAGCGAGATTGACAAACATGACTCTACCAGCCCATATGCAGCATTTCCATCCCAGTTTTCCATGATAATACATCGAATATCTTGTTCCAGGCAGCTGGTCAAACAAACTTTGAACTCTGGGAAATATATTGTTAATCCGTGGATAAATTAATGATCAAAGTAACTGTTATTTGCAGCCACAGATCAAAACTATTGGTTGCTTTTTCTACTAATTGTGTTTTTAATCACAGTTACACAGGCACTTACTTTGAAAGGGCAACATCAATGCTTCCTAATCATGGGGTCAATCACAGACTCCTTCTCAAATTGTTAATGAGAGTTGCTGCTTCACAGATTAAAGATCAATCAAACTGAACTATGTACAATGTAAATAACGTTTTTTGAGGTATTTGTACTTCATTTGGAGAGTTTCCATCTTATGCTCATGTCATATGTGAGGATAATGAAGTACAACTCATCCCATCCTCAATCAATCAGGTCATTTCAAAGCTGCCACAAGACTCATAACAGTCAAATCAATTTAGTTTAGGGTTAGAGTTATTGCTGTTGTTTAGGAGTGAAATTGGCAGCCATTTGACCTCTGACCCCTGTAACAAACCACTGGCATTAGCATCTTTCCTCATTGTGCTGTTCTCTTTCTTCGCTAAATAAATTTGCGGCATTCAATATTTTATGATGCCGAAGTGTTAAAAACATTAAGGATTACAAACTAAAAGTGAACCACATCACCACAGCCTGTTGAAATTCATTAACAAAATCTTACTAAATAAATCCAATCACCTATCAGGGTTTCACAGTTGATTATCACCTGATGTATATCATTCATCACTAACGAGCCCTTTCTGTGAAACAATAAGCCACAGCGCTCTCACAGAGGAGAGGATGTCTCACCAACACAGCAGTGGTGTTGCGCAGCTGCTGTCCTGCTCCCAGGTTGCCTGAGACGGCATTTTTTCCCTGTTTCCACCAATCACGTGCCTCCTTTTCTAGGAAGCGTGTGGATGCAGATGAGGATGGGAAGCTAAAAATAGCATCACTTCATTTTTTTTTCGTTCACAGCAAACAGAAAGAGGAGCGAGGAGCGGGCAGGATGAGGGAGATGTTTTGGGGCACTCGAGTCTGCAGGTGAATCCAGGACATGTGTCTGTTTGTGACTGTGTCTGTTTATTATCACTTCACAACGAGGCTTCACATAGCTACCGCATGTGTCTCTTGTTTTAATTTTCAAAAACATATTGATAAAAATGTGTTTCTTTCACATGCTGACCTAATATTCTGTTATGGTAATAGTAGGCTTGGACAGAGACCAGTTCTAATCATTTATAGTTTTTGCTGATATCTAATATTTTGTGTCTATATTTTAGCATTTCTCTCTCTCTCTCTCTCTCTCTCTCTCTCTGCAACCTACAAGAATTCAGTGTTTCCACTTTTCCATGTTTTGGTTTTCTTGTGAATACATAAAAGCTTCTCGAGCAGCTTTACGCAATTCGCTGAAAACGATTCTTTCACTAGCAGCAGTTTCATTAGACATGGAAGACATGATGTCTACATCACAAAAAAGGGGTAACATCCTCAGGATTATACTGGGTAAATACTTTAGAGGGTTTTACTGGTCAGACATGAATCCCTCAGACTCCGAACTTCCACATCCAAAACGCAATACAAGATATCGACCCATCGCATCGGCCTGACACTGGTTGGTACTTGAGCGGTGTTCGTCACAGGCAGTGTGGATGTCATCCCTGTGTTTTCCCATGAGAAACAGCAGATGCGTCACTCTTGCCTTCAGGTCTGACTGCCACTAACTTTACCGTCAGCAGAGGAAGTGCAGATGTGGCTCGCAGACTGTGAGCTCATAATCACTCTGGTAGTTTGGCATCGTTGTGTACTCGTTTGTGTCTCTTTGTGCTCCCTTTGAGTCTCATTGTATTTGCTTTGTTTTTGCCTGTGATTTTTTTCTTCTTCTTCTATCTCTTAGTGGTTGTGTTCTTTTATGTCTCTTTGCAGTCACTTTGCATCTCGTTGTGGATGTTTTCAGCTCTATGACTTTGAATCCATGAATATCTCCCGTCACTTCATACTGAGGTTTAGGCCCCTGATCCCTTGGGCCCCTGGGCCAGTGCCAGATAGGTCTGTTCAATAATCCATCCATGTTTCCACAGTATCCAAAGTCTTTTAACTTTACAGACAAACAGGCCACTGAGGTTTGAATGATTTCATAAAAAAATTTTCAACAGTGTAAGCTTTGAAAACAGTTGGGGGGGGGCAATTCAAAGCCAACAGATGCCCCCTCTCTCAGACAGACACAGATACTTTCATCTATTGCCTCAACTGCACATCAATTCAAAATCTACCAATACTGAACAAAACATTTGTTTGCCAGTATCCATCCAGGTATAGCCCATTCTCAACATAGGGACATTAGAAAAATGTGTATTTTCAACATTCAGTGCAGTATACATTTTTGAGAGCTCCTAAGATACACAGTCAATTTCTCTGGTTTTTTGTTTTTGTTTGTTTTGTTTTGTTGTGGCTGTGTCGTTTTTTTCCCGTTTACAGCGAGCACACACCTACAAGTCAGTCCATATGAAGGTGCTGACAGATATTGTTGAAGGCTACTGCAATGAGCACAACAGTCTTTCATATGGCTCAACACAAGATGTTAGATCTCAGTTATATTCCTATAATCATCCTCACTCGGACTAATGGTGAATTCATCTGTGACCTTAGGTTACAGCACGATAGGCCCGGTGCTCTTCTCATCTCATCTACTAAATATTACTCCTAAATGACTGATAATTGGACACATGAGTGTCACAAATGACATCTGATTACGCTCCTCCATTTTTGCATGGATATCAGTGTTTGGATTTTATATTTATTTGTGCCGAGCCCATATTCTGTTATAGCCCCGTTTTCATTATTCAGACCATCGGACGGTGTGAAACGCCTTTTCCTGCAGGACAGGCCCCAAGTCAAACCAGAGATGCACTAAATCAGCAGCAGCTTCCACATCCATCCACACACATTTCATGAAATAATATGTAGGCTCCTTCGTACATCTGATACGATTTCATGGGTTTTCACAGTGAAAACGGCTGTTGTACAGCGAGCATCTATAGGCTCGATGTTCTTTAATCTGAAATCCTTCTCTTTATATTTCAGTGGTCTATACGCAGTCACAAACAATGAATAAAAGATGTGGTCTGTTAAAATATTACAAATGTGATTTTTATGTCTGTGCGATAGATAAATACAGAGAGAAATCCCACCTTTATAGATTTATATCCAGCTGCTATCCACCGCGTCCAGCACCCGCAGAAACACCACCAGAGTCAAGTCAGAAAGCTCGCGCAACACAACGTCCGGATGAGAATTTCAAAATAAAAGCCTTAAAAGGACCACAACAAAGGCGACAGTTAGGATGTTTGTGATTTCCTCTCTGTCACTCTTCTGAAGCAATACATGCGTAATGATAGCCTTGTTTTATTGTAAATTTGCTGCCTGCATTGGCTACATAGAGTCAAGTTCTTTGTCAGCACCTGTATCTAGATCTGTTGATTTTAGCTTTAAACCCAAAAGACAATGCAATTAAATGGTATGTAGCCTAAATTTAAAATTACAAATGGAAAATTGATTTAAAGTGTTGTATCAATGAGGAAATATCATTAGCCTATGTAATAGGCTGGGCTATAGGCTATTTATTTCCATACAGGCCTATACTGTCTTTTTACCTTGCCACTCCTTGTCAGGCCATCTGTGTCCATGCCAAAAAAAGCACCCCATGAATTTAGCAAATACACAGTGACAGTGTTAATGGATAGTATTAATGAAATAAAATAAAATTGATGCAGCAGTACCTGAATGTCCTTAATCCCATGCATTTCGTACTGTGGTTGGATGGAGGTGTATGCTAGTAGCCTAGTGGCTAATGTAGCCTTGAGGTGCTAAGAAGTCCTTAATGGGGATCAAGCTACAGACTTCTACTATCATCACTTATTTTTAAATCCATACCTGCAGGGTTTTTTTTTGTTAAATGTTACTCATGAAGCCTCTTTAAAACGCTGAATCATTGGATGTTTCACCTCTTGTGAATGCAAACAACTTAACTCTTTTACTTTGAAAGAAAAATTATTTCTGTCCTTTTGAAATTCCTCCATCTTTACGTAGGCAAAAAACGTCGACGTAAAATGACTGACAGGTGGGTGGGGCATTGGGGGAGGCTGTGTGGAAGATTGACGGCCTGTCTGACAAATCCGGAGCCGCGGCATCACAACTGTCCTGAAACACACTGCCTCAAATATTCAACCTGTTATTTATTATTGATGAGCTCTGCCTGAGTGACTGAATTATTGATCAGGAGGTCAGCAGTAACCACTGCTACCATTTCCATCCAATAACGGAGCCTTGTCTTATGACTGTAAAAATATCACTGCATAAACATTTCATGAATTCTACTAGTAGCTATTTGTGGTTGTTTACTGTATTTCATCTCAATTATCAGATTTTTGTTTATAATAATATATTAATTTTGTTTTTTATTTGTATCTTTTTTTTCTTAGAGTTTGCTGTGCATTTTTTTGTTGTTTATCTGGTGTATTTAGTTTTATTTTTGAAATAATTGGGTGGCCATGTAGGCACCCACAGATAAGTAGATAGGTATGGGAACAGCGGGACAGAGGGATGAAAATAAAACTAATGATGAAGGTGACAAAATATTTTTTTATGATAAATAAAACCTACAACAAAACAATAAGTGCAGAACAATAATCATATCTCAAAAATAAAAATGATGGATGGATAGTTTTGCTAATATTCATTTTCAGCAATTAGGAAACATGGGGAGGAGCCACTCATACACAGATACACACCTGCAGACTGCAAAGTTAGGTCAGCAAAAAGTTTTATTTATCGTTCTAAAGGAGGTTTACGGTGATACATGTTAGTCTGACATTAATAATAGGTCATTGTTTTGAATGATCAACCCATCAAAAGTTAGTCAGCTGCAGTCATAGCTGTGAGTTTGTTATGGATTTTACAATCCATCAAGTTTGTAGCTGCAAATGTGAATGAGCATGAATTTTGGTCCAGACATTTCTTATTAAATATTTCACATGTTAATAAAATATCTTTGCTATTGAGAAGATAGATTTTTAGATTAATAGTTTTTTGTTTTCGTATGTGAAAACACCAAATTGAATTCATTTTCAGAGCTGCATTTACTATAGGCTTTACTATGGGAGCGCAGCTGACCATTGTTCCTCCGCACCACCAGATGGCGCTCAAACATTTACCATACCCCGTGTCCGTGCCACAGTCTATGGTCCGTGCCGAAGTCTGTTCCACCTTCAAATATTGAATGTTGCATGTAAACTGTTGGTTTATGTTAAGTTAACATTAGTATATGCGAGTTTAGTAGTAAGGTGGGAGTCAGGTGAAACACCACAAGGACGAGTGGTTGTTGTTCGGGGTAAGGTTAAACAGAGGAGAAGGTGAGGGGAAACTGGTATCGATTGAGAAACGGACTTCAGCGCAGCACCGGCTCACCATTCATCGGTTTGTTTCACGCGACTTTCATGTGGTGCATTATAAAGAACAAACTGGATTAATTTATATATTTATGTATGTACACTGAGGTCAATGTCAGCGCCTGTGTTTTGCCGATTAGAAAATGGGACACTGAACGGTTGTCGGTGGCTACACGGTCAGAGCCGAGCTGTTAAGTGCTGGTTTAAATTAGCCTGACCGCTAACTAACGGCTAAACGTTAGCACCGGGAGAAGGAGCTGCTCGTTACCGACAGCGGTTGTCTGACAGTAACTCTTGTCATCTCAAATTGACTCTAAAGCGTTATTCACACACAATATAGAATACAGTATGCATATACATAGAATAGAAACAAACATTTTCATCACCATTTAAAGAAAGTAATATTAATATAATATCGATTAGTCGAATAACAGCAATACCCAGAACATGTTTGTCGATTCATTGACAGTAAGCAGTCGGTTGTTGCAGCCATAATATGACCTAATCTTAAACTTGTGTCAGGGTTAGGGTTAGATTATCTAATCCTAAATTAGATTATCTAACCCTAACCCTAGCAGTTTAAACTCCTTGCATAGTTTTATATGTGCGTGTTTTTGTGATGATATTTTGAGACTTGGCCATGCAGAATATTAGATACTTTTATTTTGAAACCTTTGTCTTGGAGGTATTGCATATTGCCACGAGCCAATATCAACGGAAAAGTGATTTTGTAAACACACACTGGGGCACTTTATTAGGAGCACAGGGAAGGGCTTCCATATTCAGTGTTTTGAAGCAGGTTTCAATGACATAAAGTGATGTTAAGTTATTTTTCTTCTGCAGATGACACCTTGCTTTCCGCGGTCCAAACATCATGCTTCCCCAGGCGGGTAAAGAGTTCTTGGTTCGTATACAGTTCTTCTGGCGGCCATTTTTCCAGGGTCGGTACCTGCTGCTCACCAACACCGTGAGTGGAGGAGGCATGCTGGCACTGGGAGACCTCCTGCAGCAAAGCCGAGAGATCCGCAGGGAGCCAGGCAAAATCAGAGACTGGAGCCGAACAGGTAAAGTCAAACTAACATGAAATGACCTACTGTGTCACAATTGGTGCCACAACCCTCAAACATTCCCAGCACACCCAGCAGACCTGGGTGTATGCTTTGTATGTACTTTGAATCAAAACAACAATGCAAGTGTAAACTCTCAGCCTAATGTTTCTCTGATGTCACTACACTCAAATCTCCTAATAAAGAATAAGAGATAGTAGTGGTTGACTGACCCATTACCATTAATCAATCAAGTCTCTTATCACCGTCCCTCTACAGGTCGCATGTTTGCAGTGGGTTGCTCCATGGGTCCACTGCTACACTACTGGTACTCCTGGCTGGACAGAATCTACGTGGGCAAAGCAATGCACACGGTCGGTAAGAAGGTTCTGGTGGACCAGCTGATTGCCTCACCGACGATCGGCTTGTGGTATTTTTTAGGT
Organism: Selene dorsalis; assembly: GCA_900303245.1. Taxonomy (NCBI): domain Eukaryota; kingdom Metazoa; phylum Chordata; class Actinopteri; order Carangiformes; family Carangidae; genus Selene; species Selene dorsalis. The sequence goes on along the minus strand of OMNW01007296.1, from coordinate 19,548 downwards.
GAGAGGACTTTCAGAATTTATCTCCTTCTCTCAGCGCACACATACACACCCTTAACATTCATCAGGGTGTTAGCACATAAGCAGTTTTCTATGAGTCACATACACATAAGAGAGTCAAAGGTCGCTCTTAAAGACATGGCTGAGGTAAGACAAAAGAAGGCGTTTGTCAATATCATAGGTGGAGGTCGAAGGTCATCTGCGATAAACTGTAAATTTGACTGATGTTGTGTTTGAGACCGTCAGTCATTGTTTTACAAGAGTTCATCCCCAGCCTCGAAGCTTATCTAAAGTTGTTTTTTCTGAAGCGTGGCACTGACGCACATCTGACAGATGACTTTGTTTATTGCAGGTATGGGTGTCATGGAGGGGCACACCGTATCCGAAGGATTGGAGGAGTTCAGAGACAAGTTCTGGGAATTCTATAAGGCAAGTACTTCTGTCAGGGTCTGACCTGCAGATGGAGATGCTCACACATTAACCTTATCGTAAACCTATCACAGCATCACATCACATCTTATCACTCGGTCATAACCAGAGACGAAAAGTTGACTCGGCAGCTTCTCATACCTCCCCACACCTGCAAGAGTCATAACTGGAAGAATTTGGGTTGTCCATATGTGGTTTTGTCCCTTTCTCATGAATAGGATATCTTAGTAATTATCCCTTGGAGGGATTTCATCAAATTTAGCACAAATTGCTCACTATAAAAAACTAATTGACTTAAATGCTAAAGCATCCAAGTCACTAATCTATGACCACTTAACAGCTAGTTGCTAGTTGTGACAACAATACAATTAACACCTTTTTGGAGTCTGAGTCCAATGTTTACACCCAGTGATGGGTGTAAACATGGCAGAGACGTTAAGGGAAACACCGTGAGGTTGTAATCCTTGTTTGCATTTGTAACTGATGTAACAGATGGTTTGGTTCAGCTCTGGTGATCACTTAACTTTTCACCTGCCACCATGTTCTTCACAACTCCAAATGCCTGGATTTGTCCATATGTTGATTAGATATACTCTTGTTTTCATCTGGTAACGTTACAACTCCTGAGCCAGATATGTTTTTTTACATTAATTTTGGTTTCTTCTAAATCACCTGTTCCTCCAAATCTTGGTTGCTTGTTGGAAAGTGACTGATTGAGCAAATACACCCTCCCAGACACTGCCCATGTTAAACAGTACTTGGCCCGAGTCCTGGATTGATTTCCTGGCTGAGCCAGCTGACAGAGCGCCGTTCCCTCTACTTGTCACAGTTGTAAAAATGTTTGTGCAGGGTAATCTGTCCAGGTTTGTTTATGCTAATACGTGTTGTTCTCCCTGGCAGATGGACTGGTGTGTTTGGCCTGCAGCTCAAATGATCAACTTCTACTTCCTCTCGCCCAAATTCCGCGTCCTGTACATCAACTTTATCACGTTGGGGTGGGACACATACCTCTCCTACCTCAAACACAGAGTAAGTCAGTGTCACAGGTCATTAAAGGGAATTTCTACTCAGTGTTTCCTGGATAGTTTCCACGTTTTACTTGTTATTTAACCGCAGTATTAAACTGCAGATGTTACTTAGTGTTTGAATTACTATTATTATTGTAACCATTTAAAATCTTGTGTTTTTCACAATAATCTAATTTTGCTTTTTGCTTTATATTGTAATTTTCTCATTAATTGTGTTGCTCACTGTGCTGCATAAGTTAAATGGGTGATGTGATATTGATAGCGTTGTTGTGTGTTCTGGTTTGTGTCATGCCAACAGGACGACAGTCAGCATGCTGACCTGGCGTCAGACAGCAGTGCTGTGGATGTAAAGAAGGAAGCATCCAAACCTCTGGAGGAGAAAACCTAGCATTCCTGCTCAGCTGTGAGGTTTCCATTGGAAGCAAAAGAACATTTTACTGTTTCTGTCCGATTCTCCTCCTCCTTCGCAAAATGCTGTAAGACCACTGTGTGCACTACAGTTTGTATTATTCTGATGGTTTTCTTCATCCCAACAAAACGACTCCTCTCAAGTTTTAATCGACCATGTGTTTGTCTGGACTCAGAGGAGATGTGGATACACATCTCCCATATATAACATATCCCTCCCATCTCTGTATGTCTGAATGATGTGGACTCATGTAGGAGCATTCAGGGAAGAAAAGCTGCTTCACTGCCCTAAACCACTACAACTGAATCCGCTTTCCAGTTGTTACAATGGTTATAGTGGGAAGCTGATGACACCCACAGACAGCTAACATCTAAACAAAGTATCGTCTTTGTTGTGTTGTTTACCCAAAGTTTTAAACAGCCTAAAATCTAACAGAGTAGCATTCCTTTTGTTTCTTTTTTATTTTCTGGTTTGACATGGAAGAATAATCATTGATGGGAAACAGCTACTGTCATTTTAATGACAACCGATCTTGCCTGTATAAATTTTGCCTTAATATGTAGTCCAGTGCTATATGCCAAATAATCTCTACCTGGTCTTCAGTTTATCTCTTTGAGGTTCCTATAAGATGCTGCATGATTGTGAATCTATAACGTGGTTATTGTCAAATATAAGAGGGTTTATATTTTATATTTCACAGAATCCTCAACTGTATGTGTATACTGAATTCCTGATGGTATGAAGATGTGAAATTAACTTAAAGTATTTTCAAACTGTAGTTTTACACTCGTGACTGTAAACATCTTCTCCAGCTTTTAGTTTTGGCATGTCAGACCATAATCACTTTCAGAGATAACAGACAAACTGCAGAAATGGTGTCAACAGGAACTATGCACCTTGATGTGTGTCATAGAGGTCTGTGATGACTTCTAAATGCTATTCAGTTATACTGGCTTTATTGTTGTTGTTTTTTTATTGTTGAATTTTACAATCAGTTTAATTTATTGAAAAAAAATATGGCAGCAAGAAAATGAAACAACTTGAAATTTAGAAAATAATGTAAAATAAATCACATTTAACAGAAATCATGTTGGTGCTTTTTTTTTATCTGTCACATTTCTTTTGCACAGAAAATAAGACATCATACTATATATACAACACAAAAAGAGCTTCAGTGTAAGAGAAGTGAGTTTTAAGAAGCACCTAAGTAAATGTGTTCACCTTGGGGTAATCTGGATCATCACAAGTTAGAGTCAGTACAAGTCAGTACAGTAGCACTAATCAATAAATGTAACTTAATTGTCATTTGAATGTATTGGACTTAAAACCTGAAGGCTGAATTGGTCTGAATAACAGTAACAGCTATTAGCAAATGCAGAGCCATGTTTAAACATTGATGAAATGTTTGATATGCACCAACCCAACAGTTAGAGCACTCCTTCTCCGGCGTTCAGCACATCCTGCTGTCAAGGATGTAGTGCGCTTGTGCGTCTGTGTGCGGTTGATAGTTGCCTTTTCCCTGTCTCACAACATGCCTGCAGCGATGAATCTCACTGTACTGGTGTTCCTGTTTGCTGTGACCGTCTCTCGAAGTAAGTCAATATTTCACATTTTCACTGTTGTTAGCTTGTTTGACAATTTGCATAAACGTTAGGTTTAAGTCTTATAAAGATGCAAAGTTATGCAAACAGGAAACTTACCGCTGTGAGTGGGAGGTTCAGGAGGTTTTGTCTGAGGTAGTCTGGTTTCAGGTTTCCCCTTAATATGCAGGAAACACTTGTATTTTGAACAGTTCTGACGCCTTTGAGTTAAAAACATCTCTCAGTCATTGAGGCCATGGTTTTGTTAAAACAATCATTCTTATACCAACACAAACATTTTTTTATCTGAGCTCATGTTTTGCGCTAAAATCCAAGTCAAAGTTTGTCTCAGCATTTTGTCCAGTATATTTTACGATGGTGAAATATGAACTGCCAACAGTAAATCACAAGAAGAAGTTAAGGAAATGTCACGGTCACGTCTGGTGGGAAACTGATGCAAATATTTGATCAGCGAGAGAGCTCCTTGGATACACTTACCGCAGTGTCTGACACTTGTGCAAACACTAAAATGGCCACACAGGTACACAATGCCAGTGATCCACCTGCATTACCAGCAACTGCAAATCATTACCTTACAGGATGTTAATTCATTTTGGCTTTTTAAATACAGTTAACAGTCTCAGATGAATCTCAAAGTAATCTGTGACTTAATGACCGGAGTCACCTTGGCTGTGATAACGAAAAACTATCCACTGTGAAAACCACCAGTGACACCTTAAAGTATCCAGCTACTGTACACCAGACTGTCACTACAGCCCCTTCAGACAAAATGTCACTGTCACCTCAAGTTTGATTTGACTTTCAATCATAGCCCACAGTCTTCATCAGTGGATGCTTGCTCTGTGTTTCTGCCAACTTGCTCAATTTGCAAAACCAGGATGTAACTCAATTCCAGCTGTCCTTGGAAACAGGTTTAGAAGCTAGGTGTCGGTAGGTGGCAGGTGATTTTTCAAACAGTTAAATCAGAAAAGCACACGAGCATCCTCTAGAATACAAAACACCTTAAACAAAAGCCTACAAGTTATCTGTTTACAGAAGCCATATGTACATTTACTTAAGACATGATGCAAGTTCAACATCAAACTTCATCCGTTTACTCATCCAGAGCCATCTCCATCTGTGAAAACGATATAACATTAACACTTTTGTCAACACCACCTGAATATGAAGCCTTTGTTGGTGTCCAGTGGTGGAACTTATAGTGTTGTGTGTCATCTGCAGTGAACAAACTGAACTGAATCACTTCCTGAAGTTTATCATTTTTTCAGTTCAGTTTAGCTCTGTTGAGTTTTTTCAATTAGCTTTGTGACTTTGGGTGGATCCACGGCCACCATCTGCGCATACACGATTTCGCTGCATCTCTGCTTTTAGTTTAAAATTCCAGCTTTGCCTTTGAAAAGCCTACAAGCACACTCTTTCCAGCCTTATCTTCATTAGGTCTGATCACTTTTTGTGATTTGTCTCTCTGCAGGTACCACCCCCGCATCTCCTGCAACTCAACCTGCAAAAAGTTCAACCGCAGATGCTAAACCTCCCACTACTTTGTCCATGATAACAGAAGCTGATGTCACTTCATCAACTGAGAAAACTGCCACAACACAGCGTCCATCTACCATACACCAGAGTACCACTTCAGTCACTTCAGGAAAAATGTCATCATCAACATCACCACCGCTGACTTCCCCAAAAACACCCAACAAGACAGAGGAGACCCTGACCAGTCATCCTCCTGAGACAACAATGACCGACCAGACGTCCAGCAATACAGTTTCCCACGGATCTACAACAGCCTCACCAAACGTCACTGCAACCACCGTGAACACGGCCAGCTCAGGTCAGAGCCGAGGGTTAACTTAATATTCAGAATCATCCATCACCATCATCTGTCCACACTGAACTGAAATGTAACTGTGTCATTTGTGGGATGGAGGTGATGATATTTGCACCCAGTGATCACAATTTCATTTGTTAAGAAGCTCACAGTGTGATTAGTACATTGTGTCTTCTTCAGGTGTTTCACACGGACAACAAAAAGATGACTTGGCACAAAACCCCGGCGCTGTGGCCATCATCTGCATCTTCTGTATTATCCTCGCCCTCGTGCTGGTGGTCGCCATTGTGAAATGTGTCAGAACATCAAGATCCAACTTTGAGAGACTTGAAGATGTGCCAATGGTGAGTTATAAAAACTTAGTGATTTTACTGTTTTACATTTGATGCCATTTTGACATTTTGACAAAAACTTGTGTAACACTTGTCCAGTTGCAATCACATTTAGACAAGGCAAGAAAGAAACTAACAAAAAAAAAGCATGAAACTAAAAAAAAAAAAACAAGAGGCAAAACACAGATGATGATGATATGACAAAAAAATATTGAGAGGTTCTTCCTGGTGTGTGCAACTTTTTTATATCTCCACCAGCAGGGGGCAACACAGACAAGACAAACAAGGTGTTACTTGGCAGCAGTACATTGTCTCACTCCATGTACTGAACTGTGAACCCTGGCAGTGTGTGAAGGCTTGCATTTAAAGCACTCGATGTGTCATTTCTTCCTTTCCCCTCAGCAGTGAGCAAAGTGGTTTGCTGCTCTCTTATTTTTTTACACAACAGGAAAGCTGAGTAGAAGTCTTAACAAACAGGTCAGTGTATGGTGAATGTGTGACCACAAAGCATCTTATTAGGAAATGAAAGTTTGTCATCAGCTCTCCATCAGCGTGTTAGCAAGTATTCACACACCTCAAACGATTTCAGTGAAAAGTGTAACTAAGAATCAAGACTTCTCACCACGTAAAAAAACAAAAAACTAAAAAACAGAGACAATGTCTCTGCAAAAGTAAAAACAAAACACCCCACAGAGATCTGTCAGCAGCTGTCTATAAATCTTTATTGCCACACGACTGCAGATGCTGTAACATCATAAACATGTTCAGGACATTGCACTGGGTTAGAACAGAACATAAACCACAGCTCATGCAGCTCATGATTAACAACATATGAGACCAAACACAGAAAGAGCTGATTCTGCAAAATGAGCCAGTAATGATGAAAAGATAACTTATAGGTTTAATAAGTGACAGGACCTACCTTTAAAAAAAACATACCAAAAACAAGTGAGGGACTGGACTATTATAGTAGGTCTTGTTGGTAGTGTACTATTTTTAATAAGAATCGACTTTATTTAATTTCCTGCAGTGCTTCAACAAACTTGGTTTATTTTAATATTGTCATCATCAAAATGGTTCTTTTTCTGTCTAAGAAAGGACAAGACATAGTTTGTATTTATATCTAATTGTATAAGAAAATCAAAAAAAAAGAAAAGAAAAGATCTGTGCCTTTGAATAATTGAATAATAATATTAATAATAATTTCATTTTTCCTGTCAGTGGAGTTCTTCAACAAAATCAAGCACATTTTAACATTTACCAGATTTTTTCAAGGGAAATATTCACTCGTCCAACTATCTCAGGTATGTTGGAAAGTGTCAGTGTCGGTCTTGAGAGAAGAAGACTCTGCATCCTGCTCTTGCTCAGCTTCACTATTTATTCAAGGACGAATGTCCAGAAAGACTGAAATGTGGCACTGCAGCAGTTACAGAGACTCACTCACTGTAAAACCCAGCTCAGTTCAGTAAAGTAGGTTTGTAATATCACATGTCCAGTACCGACGTAGCATTAAGTTGCAGGTTGTTCAGGATTGTTTCTTTCTCTTAACCCCTCTCTTTCTCTGTTTCTCTCTTTCATCTCTGCAGAGCAAAGTCAATGAACACTCTCCTTTTGCCCAGTACTCGAAATGATAGAGGAGACTTCATCGGACACCACAGTCCAGGAAGAGTCTGGTCTGCTGTGGGAGTCTGATGTTTCTGAACACAAAAACAGACACATCGTCCACACCAGCAGAGACTCTAACTTTAGGAACACAAGAAAAAGACAACTTTTATGGTTTTCTTTTAGGCTCTTATTTCTTTACACAGCACTTTTGTCACTGGCAGTGAAATATCGCTGCCTCAGATTTGACCTTTGACCTGTTAATCTGGCTGTTTGTATTTTTGCTGATTTAGGCTCCGGAGTTTATTCCCCTGTAGTTTCTTCAGCCTAAAAACTACAAATGTAAATGTAATGTTTCCCAGATGATGGTGACATATGTCTTCAACATCAGCACTTATAATTCATGTACCCTTACATGTAAGTTTTTTGTTTCCATAATGAGTTTAAGATATGCACACCTGCATGATATCATGAAAATAGAAGATGCATTTAAAGTGCCTGAGAAATGAATGTATGTGCATATACAAATACATTTTGGGCAAATAAAGTCTCATTTGGGGCTAAAAATAACTTGAGATTAGAATATACAAGTGCATGTGAAAATACTATTATTTGTTGTCATATTTGATATATAAATAATGTCTTCTCTGGCCTGGGATCTCCACTGCAGATTGTAGTTTAAGTCCTATAAACAGTTCTCAGAGACCAAAATAAACCAAATGCTTAAATTACGGTACATTTGTACAGAAGTCCTGGGAGGCAAATGATCTTGTGATCCATTTTCGTAATTGTTTTCTCTCTTACGTTTATGACTAAAGAACGGGTATAAAATCTTTCTTTCTTTTATACGGTTAAGGAAAACAAGATGGCCTCCAGCCCCAGCCGCCTGTGGTTGATTCACTCATTCAGCACAAATTGCTTGATATGTAGACTTCACTACTCATTATACAAGCACAGCTGACTTCCTAAAGCACAGAGGGGTAGTGGTGCTTATGGTCAGAATGACAACCTTTTTATTTCTACTTGACAAAACTTTTTCTGTGTTTGTGTTCAAATGTAAAAGAAAATTAAGAACCTGGAAAGACTGTGAAAACATTTTCCACTTGTTCTTCATAAACACAGAGGACAAAACAAGACTTCACTAGAATTTTATTTCACTTGCCACTGCCTTCTGTAAATTTCAGAACGCCAGGAAATATTGGCTATAGAAAGAATATCAACAAGTGAAAATCTGCCCACAACTGTTTGGTATATTGATGTTGAACACATAATATTACACAGTGTTTATGCTCAGATACACAGTAAATCCATGCTTTTTACCCCAGCTCAGTATATGCATTCACCATCCGGCAAATGTAAAGTACGTAATTTTGATGAAATTTCAATGAAATAAAATTTCTTTCTTTTCTTTTTAAAGTTATTGTATTTTGGTATTGTGGTTGTCAGATCCCTGACCTACACTGAAGTCATGTGCAGGAGATGCACCTCCCACAAACTTGCTGTCAGCCACACAAGTTTCCCCAGACAGGAGATTCAGACTCCAGTGACTAAGCTCGCTGGCTGTGAGGTTTGATCGTGTGGATTACCAAAAAAGATCAGAGCCACTAAGACGATTGTATCTCTGTGTAGTTAAACTCGATGTGTGTCTGAATCTGAATCTCAGTCAGTCTCTCAGTCTCAGTCTTGTGTAACCTGAGATATTTTTGATAACATTTGTGAGCCTGTATGGGATTTCATTTTTGTTCTTATTTTCCTTCTCAACAAAGAAATAGCTGATACAGAAAGAGATCAGCCAAAACTTTGTATCTATGATGATACAAATTAGCAAATCAGCTCCTCTGCATTCACCCTGTTGCTTCCTTCAGCAGAGGGATCATCAATAAACGCCTGTGTATGCCAAACCTAAAGCCAGCACCATGTTTGACAGATGAGTTTGTGACTTTGGGGCCTGAGCTGTTCCTTTTTTTTCTCCACACTTTTCTCCACCATTTTGATTTCAAGGCCCATTTTTATCCACAAAACTTTGTTGAAAATTTTACCAGTGTCCAAACTGTGTGTTTTTGCACAGTGTTTGAACCTTTAACTGTTTTTGAATCTACAGGTTGGCATCTTGAGATTAGTTCTCTGAGGTTATGGTCATGGAGGAAATGTACATCCTGCAGAGCACTCGACT
>OMNW01007295.1:6246-21720 GCA_900303245.1 Selene dorsalis | reverse complement strand
CCGTCTGTAAATAGCATCATAAAAAACCACACAGGTCTGATCCTTTAATAAATTAGAAAGTGAAATATCATTGGTTCAAACATGTTCTCGAACAAAATATGAAAACAGACTCTTTAATTTCATTCTTTTAATTAGGCATCTTCTTGTTTAAGTGTTTTACTTAATGGTGTTAAATAAAACTCAAATAAAACACACTCTCACACAATCACCACACACCCTCTCCTCAGGTTGCATTGTTGTCAAGTCAGTTTCTGTTTGGCAGCTGAAGAAGAGACAGAGGACGAGTGAGGAGCAGTGAGGAATAAATTAGCCCATACAAGTAGTTTACTCCGTCTCTCTCCCTCTCTGTTTGATTTCTCTTCACAGATTCAACTACAAGATTAAAACAGGTTTGACTGAGTGTCGAACCACAGCAGCTGGAGCTGATGTAAAAAACTACAACTCCGATCAGCACCAAAGAGGAAATGTAGAAAACTTCAGAGACATAACACTTTACTCTATTACTGTAAAAACACCATGTGTGAGTGTGTGTGTGTATGAGTCAAGTGTTGAAGGCATTATTTACTATCAGTTTCTCTCTCACTCGTCCATCCCTTCATTTCATCCCTCTATCCTCATCCTCCTCTCACATGACATCTGCTCGCTTGTCTCTCACTTTGTTCCTCTGTTTCGTTCGGGCCTTGAAGGCAGCAGAGTTGAAAAGATGCTGAAGGAGACACAAGGAAAGAGAGTGAAACACCTTTAAACCTCTCGAGGTAAAAATCACAGTGATGTGACTGGTTCCTTCTGTCCAATATGGCAGCTCAGACCAGTTCCAGTTGTTACCTTCTCAAACCGTGAGATCTTGTTTCCTTTAACAGTGGCGTCCAGAATGATAGGGGGGCCAAGGCCGAAGATGTCTCTGAGCAGAGGGTTATACTGCACGCACGCACACACACACACACACACACAGTTTTTAGATGTAAATAAATCATTGTAGCTGTGGAGATCAACGGTGACACATAAATTCATTAATTAATGTTTCTTGTCTAATGACTCGCTGTAGTCCACATTCTGCAGCAGTGTTAAACATCTGCATCACATCAACTATTACCTGTCATGTTAATGCTCCTTACATAATACATCTAATTGAATCAGTGTGTTGGTGCAACAGCTGTTATCACTATTGGCTCCATGTCTGAGTTAATGTGTCACCACCAGATGTTACAGATGTGTCAGCAGACACATGTGGACTCATTTAAACTACAGCTACTCTCAGTCAGTCCGTTAACATAACACTTAAAAAAACCTAAATATTGCATTAATCCGTCAATAAGATTAAGTATAAGTATGTAAACACGTTAGATGATTGCGATTGGAAACAGATTTTGTTCTTAATGTAGTTTGTAGAAAGTCTGACTGAAACTGGACAGTGTATGTGCACATGCTTCACAACAGTGGAGACGACACAAAGTGTAGCATAATAGTCAAACCTGCCTGGCCTGACGCGTCAGCACAGATTCAGTGCATTTCACAATAAACAACTTATAGGGGCGCCATGTGGCGCAGTGGTTAGAGCAGGTGCCCCAGATGCCGAGGCTACAGTCCTCGGTGCAGTCGACCCCTGTTTGAATCCCACATCAGGTGGCCCTTTAGTGCATGTCATTCCCCCTCTCTCTGCCTCCCAATTTCCTGTCTCTCTCAACTATACTATCAAATAAAGGCAAAAAGCCCAAAAATATACTTAAAAAAAACAAAACAACATACAGTACAACCAGCAATGTATGTTTTATGAAAAGAAAAACATAAAAAAAAACAAAACCAAAGGAAGCTTGAAGCCCGGCCCAAACTGACCCAAGTCATTTGTATATATTTTCAACCAACGAGACTGGACATACTTGTCCACTAATCAGAAGGTTGGGGGTTTGATCCCTGACTCCTCTGGTTCACATGTTAAAGACACTGAACTTCTAATGTTCCCTGATGCAGCATGAGTGTGTGAGGAGTGTGTGGTCACACCGTGTGGATGGTGAATGTGTGGGTTAAGCCCTGTGACGTTAGCCCCTCCACACACACACCTGTAGGTGGTGTCTGACTCCAGACTCCAGGATTTCCTTGAAGGCATCGTAGATTCTCCTCCGGCTCCAGCTGTCAATGTAAACACTCTCAACTCCAAACCTGATCTTTTCCTCGGTGAAGTCCTCGCTCTGCAGAGGAACACATTGTCACTGATGTGTACACTGACCTGTTTACTGACTTTGACTGACAGGAGGAAGTGACACTGACCTCAATGTAGTGCAGCACCTCTCTGAAGATGGAGCGCTGCTTCCTGCGGTCGTTCTTGGCTCTGTGTTTGTTTCCGTCTGTGGCCAAACTTTTCAGACTATCACACAAACCTTCACTGTCATCCACCTCAAATTCCTGCAAAACACAGTCCTCGGTCAAACACACACATTGGATGACTACTTTTTTTGTGTGTGTGTGTGTGTGTGTGTGTGGATATGTACTGGGTGTGCACGCTCACCTGATCTATGTCCCTCCCCAGCTCCACCAGCAGGGCAATGGTCTCTCCCACTGTGATCCTGTAGTTGAGGTCATTGCTTTGCAGACATGCCTTCAGCTTGGGGATGTGTCTGGAGGCAGAACAACAGAGGATCTATCAGTGAATCTGTCAGGTCTACCCCTTTACAAATAGTGTGATCAGAGGGTTGGGGCCCTGACTCTTAAAGGTCAGGTTGTGATGTTTGGACTGAGCAGTCACAGAAACACTAACAGCTGTTACAGATGTTAGACAGCTGTCATCTCTGTTACTCTGCTCTGATCAACATCAACCCTGCAGTAACCACACTGGGTGACTCACAGGTGGAGCAGCACTGTCAGTCTGGATGGGGGACACAGGGTGACCAGCAGGGACCATGCCTGCAGAGCGGCACTGTGGAGGCCAGGACTCCCAGGTTTAGGTGTGGGCAGCACCCCTTCTCTGTTGGGGTATGAAGACATGAATATACTCTCCAGGAGGGCCAGAGACTTGACCAGGTCCTGAGGGGGGATGTGAAGGAGGGGCAGAGAGAGAAACAGAGACATTACTGAGACAGAGGAAGTGACTGTGAACAACAGCACAGTGATCAGATACAGGTGACTCGCATGTTTCACAAAGACACCATTTACACTCATATTTATATGACATTATGGCAGTCTGACTCAAAGCTGTTGGTTAACTTGCTCTTCACTGTGACAGACAACAGTCAGTCTCGTCACTGTGCAGCAGGTGTTTCCCTGTAAGAGTCTGGTGAGCAGCCTCAGTGTTGATGTTCTCACCTCTCCCTCCTCAGCAGCAGAGACGTAGCAGCACATCCCCAGAGCTCTGGCACACTGGGGACACAGCAGGTCCACATGTGGAGAGACAGAGACAACTTGAGGTGAGCCTGTTGATTTTTTCAGTATAAAACCTCATAAAATAAATAAACAAATCACTAACAAATGTGGTTTCTTCTATCAGCTATTATCTGGATTAAAAACAGCAGCTGGCGGGCCTGCAGATCCTAATGAATGGACAGTCCACCTTAAGCTGGATTCACCCAGAGAATGTTTCAGATGTTTTAATGTGTCATGTTCTTCAGTGAGTTTCTGAGCTGTGACTGAACCAGATTTTTATCATCTCTAATCTCTAAGTATTGTCTCTGTTTTTCTGGTTTAGCTGCAGGTCACATGACTGATGTGAACACATCGTCTTCTTCTACTATAAGTTGAGGTAACCTCAGCCACTCACACTCTGGCGTGCTGTGATGCTGGCACTGTTGTCCATCAGGATGGTGGTGAGAATGGGGCGGAGGAACTTCAAGCCTTCCTCCGCCTCGTCTCCACCCTCCAGCTGGATACAGAGCAGAGCAAAGACAGTGGCAGCCGCTGCCTGTTCCTCCGCCCCTCCTGGACGCAAACAACAGGAAGTTAGTCATGAGTCCACCTTCACAAACGGAGGACATTCCCAGCTTTGGGGATGGAAAAATGTCAGAATTGAGAGTACAGAGTCACATCACTGTGGCAACCTGTCATCAGCTGATCCATCTCACCTTTCTTCAGGCTCCTCTCCAGACAGTCGCTGACAGTTAGGCGTCGCTCTGTCAGGAAGTCGTAAAGAACTCTGCTGGAGAAGGCCTGACGCAGTGACTCCAGGGCAGCCAGACGAATCTTAGCACTAAGGGGGGGCCCAAAGAGAGAGAGAGTGAGACAGAGTGCGCTTTGAACCTTTAATTAATTAGACCTCCTCAGTGTTGGTCAGTGTCTCTCTGTTTCACCTCTTGTCCATCAGGTTGTCTATACACTGTTTTAGTTTGTCCTCCGTCTCCTCCTGAGCTGTCTGCTCATCCACCTGCTCCCCACCTGACATCAACACACAGAGACAGAGTAGTGAGATCACCGTCTGTAATGCACGCGCGTGTTGAACCATGGCAGTTAATGACATATCTATACATGTAAATTAATCAGAGCTCTGCCGTAAGTCCAACCTGTTCCCTCCTCCAGCACAGACGCGGTTTCACTGGTGCTGCTGTAGTGGCTCAGAATATCAGAAGTCAGCTCATCATCACTGGCTCCAGACTCCACCTTTACCCCATTCTTGACACCTGGAGGAGTGGAGGGAGGGATTAGTGTTTGATATTTAGACAAACCAACTTAAACTTCTTTCTGCTGTGGATGGATGATGGACAGGACATATATAATTAGCTCTCGGGAAATGTGATGAGAACTGATGAGCTTGAGAAGAGCTCATTAACAGCAGTGGTTAAAGCAGGGAATAATGGGCAACATTGGAATCAGAAATTTCTGTGGAAGTTTCGTAAGCAGAAGCAGCAGTGTTTCCTGTCCATATCATCCACAGTGTCCGTCACATCAGGCTGTACAAGGAGGACGTGCAATAACACAAATACCTCACCAGTCAGCCAGTGTGCAGAATGAACAGTGTCTCCTCCAGAATTCTTATGAAACACGGACAGGACAGAAGTTGTGAAATCAACCAGGTGATCTCAGTGTGAACATTCATTTTCACCACCAGACTCTGATGATTTTCTCCTCAAAAGGACAGCAACACAACAATTTCCCATTAAGCAGTTCTCTTTCACCTTGTGTTTGTATTTAGAGTCTAAAGAGAACAGAAGGCAGAGGTTAGGCAGCTAAGATAAGCTAAGCTAACACTCAGGTTCCTGCCGACTCAGGACTTTCTAATGTTGGTGGGATTACAGAGCTTCATTCACCCCATGTGTCCATCCAGAACGGTCACACTCTGTATGTGTGGGTCAATGAGTACAGTTGGGGTGACAGAGAGGTAATGTATTCCTGCAGCAGTGCAGCATGGAAGTTGTAGTTGTGTAACATTTGTGTAGAACTCGGAGCACAAGATCATTGACTGATATCTGGTGTACAGTAATAACGACAGCATTGATCATACTCTGTCAGCAGATGATCAGAAAACTCAGAAGGACACAGGTAAGGTTACAGAAATCAGTGGCTCTGCCAGACTGAGTGCAAACTAAGCAAACTGGGTCACAGGTCATCTTTTAGACTGGAGCTGGATCAGCTATGGCCTTTTCTTAATTGGGGTAATTTCACCTTCAGCCACAAGCTGTTGATCTCCTGCTGCTACTAGTTGCTGTAATACGTATTAATATTCGGAGGTGAGAATAATAACTTCGTAATGATCTGAATGATAAAACAGTATTGATCCGAGTAAAAACCTACAGTAAAATTTAGTTTCTCCTGGGGACCACAGGAACCTGTGTGCAGCTCTGACAGTTTATCTCACTGTGTGCAGTGTTATTACTGTAATTATTAATGTGTTTAAACAAACGGCAGCTTCTCTCACTGACCTGCTGATCACGCACACACACAGCTCCATCTGCAAGCTGCCATTTTCCTGTCATCATCCCTCATCTCCTGGCGAGGCTGTGGGTTACTCCCCTATAGACACACACAACTCCACAGGCAGGCCCGCCCACATGCAGCTCAGTTATGTGGAGAGTGAACTCCCTGCCTCGGCTCATGTGTCACTTCTTTACTTTACGCTGATACAGCAACAGTCACCCATTCTCAGGATATGATTCTCTAATCATGGTCTGAGCATTAAAGACACATAACAAGACTGTAACTGTTGCACATTGAGATCACACAGTGATTTTTTTCAGTCTGGACTAAATTCTCACAGTCTGTTGGGATTACTGACAGTTTTGGAAACTAAAACATCATGACTCTAAACTGAGTCTTATCGGCACCGTTTGTTCATGTCACACTGGAAACATCAACAACTTTACAAACACAAATATTTACAGTTGCATAAATTCACCAGAAAACAGCAGTTCGTTACTACATATCTACAGAGCAGGTGGAGCTAGGTGGATCGACCACAGTGAGAGGACCACACAATTAGTCATTAACCTGGATTCTCAGTGTGTGATGCACTGTGGTCACTATGGGAAGTCGATCACTGTTGCTGAGATCCTGCTGGTGTCAGTGCAGATGAGCCAGTGAAAGCCTTGATGGGAGCACATTCAGGTAGACTAGGTTTTAGCAGGTGTTAGTAGCTTCCTGTCAGTGCAGGGCTGATGGATGCAGGTCAGGTGTTGATAACTTCCTTAATGAAGGTGGAGCTAACTCTCGGGGTTCAGGCCTGACATGCAAGAGGAAACTGATGCAGAGCCATAACAAGGCTGTGGTGAAGTCAGAGAGCAACCTTGGCAGGTAATGGTGACCATGGTGATGGTGTGAGAAAGGAATTATTAACACACTCATACAGAGGGTAATGGAGCTTGGGTGGCTGCTGAATTCACATCATGCACTGTTGTGAAGTCCAAGAGCTTCTGCACATGAAGCGAGGTCAGAGGTCTGGGATCAGGGGTCAAGGGTCAGTGGAGTTACCTTTCAGAGACGCTTTAGCTGCCAGCTGAAGAACCTCCTGACGCAGAGAGCCTGGAGATGATGGATGGATGGATGGGTGGATGAAAGGATAAAATAAAGGGCAAAGGGGATTGTAATGGATGGATTGATGAACAAAGGAAGGGTGAGGTGACATGAAGGAGTGACCATGTTGGAGAAAAAAAATGTTAGGAGGTAAGATCCACTGTTCCACCGATGGAATCAACATTCCTGAACTACTAGCTGGGAGGCTAACACAAAAGCTAACGTGGGTGATCAGACTAACAGATCAAATATGGGACATCACACCTGAAGCTCCCACTGTTCCAGGTTGTTTGTCCCTCCCTCTGTTCATTATATTGAGCACCTACTTCACAAATACTATATGCTTGTGTGTGTGTATTTTAGGCGCTAGCACGTGCGTCTTCAAGGGTGACGTCACTCCATGAAACGTGAGGGGAGGCCACGCCCTCCCAGGCACATGCACGAGCCACACCACTGATGTACAGTGATAAGAACCAGGTGTAGCAGCCGAGGGTTCAGTGTGTAAACTATAAACTCCAAGGTACACACACTTCCTGCCCCACGTGCTCTCTCACTGCTGCTGTGAATAACTCACAATGACCTTCGACTCCAAAGAGTGAGTTTAACATGTATGTGTGTGACACTTTTCTAAACTCGTAGCTCCAACATACAATGTCAGTGCTGAATCGCAGTTCCGATCAGAAACTAAAAGCTGAAGTTGCAGGAGCAACAGGCTGCTCAGCTCTCACCCCCCCTCTGCTGCCGCCACCTCGAAACACGCACAGCCGTTACTAACACTTCACACTCGGTCCCCCCCCCCTGCTCCCTGACAAAAGCACAGACTGACACTTACCGGGTTTACCGGAGCCACGTTTCCCTTTTTTACTCCGCGGCATGGCGAGAAGCAGCGGTCGGATCGCCGGTTCACAACAGAGCTAACAGCGAAGCTAAATAAGTGGAGCTAACAGAGTTATGCTAGCCGAAGCCGCTGTCAGCTCCGCTCCTCGCTGGTTTCTCCGTGTCTGACTGCGGCAGTAGCAGCAGCAGGTGGCCGGGTGGTCTCCGTTGTTTGGTCCTCACAGGCAGCTTTTGCCCTCCAGAGATTCGCTGTTCTTTTACACTTTGTGGTGACACTTCAGCTAACGGCAACTAGCGTCCTCTACACACCGTCCGCCGCCACGTTCCGCGGCTCTCCGCTTTCTTCAAACCGGGATAAAGAGTGGTCCCGAGGCAAAGGAGTCGCTTTACTGTCCGTATTATCTGTGGTTGTCCCCGGGTAATCTGTCTCTACTGTTGGGCTGACACTCTAAAAGTTTTTCGAAATGTTTTGGACGGAGTTTTGAGCACGCTGCTGTTGTCAGGTCCACCATCTTCCCTTCAGTAACGACTGATCAGACCGGCTGCCGGGGTTGCCAGGTTCGCTCTGGAGCATCCCCCATTTCCGGTGTTGCGTGAGGTCATGAATCAAGTCATAAAATCAATACACCGAAAATACACGAACACCCCAGGGACACATTAAGACTACTTTTTCTTAAACATAAATCATAATATTAACGTTCAAACGAGTTTAAACATTTGATGTGAATTAAGAGCACAATCATAAAAACTAGATTTTATATATTTATTTTGAACCAAGAGTTTGTAGGATTGACTGACCACAAAAAAGTGAGGGATAATTTCATGAAGGAAAAACATTATATTAATGTAAAAAAAAAACAGACTCACAGACCAATTCTGAGATAATCTCTTTAATTAAAGAAAAGTCATATTCTGATCAGATAAAAAATCTTATTAAAATGTTAGGGTCCAAACAGTGCATCTTTAAGACTACCTATAGATCAGTAGTGTTATTTATACATTTAGTGTATTATTGTTTCAGTCAAATGAAACATACAGAGGTCCAAACAAAGACAGAGGGTAAGGAAGACATTAAATTGTTACATAGTCAAACACGTAACCACAATTAACAGACTTTGAAGTTCAACTGTTGGTGAAGCATATGTTATGTAAACTTTGTGTAAGAGAAACTGATCTTTGAAAAAAAAAAAAAGGTCTTGATTTACTAGTGAACACATTCAGGATCATATGTTTCACCACGCAGAGATGCTATGATTTAACATGAAAAGAAGGATTTGGATGTTTTTGTTTTGGTCCAGTAGCGAGAAACATAATGTTTCATTAGTAAAACTCATTCTCTAAAACAAACAAAGGTTAATTAATTTATTAAATATGTACGTGTACAAGACCAGAGCAGTGAGTTGATCCAGTTGAAGCAGCTCTGATTAAAACCAGAAGAGAGAATCAGACTCTGGTCTATGGACCATGTTGAGAAGAGATCAGTTCCACACACTGATGGATATATTGTATCTGACCTGCAACCTGCTGCCAGGTCACAACAGGTCAAACATGTCTGAGCCTGGTTCTGTTTAATGTAAGTGACTGATTAATTGATTAATTAAATAACTAATTAACATTTCACTTCAGTGTGTGTGAAGGATTTGGTGTGGGATTCCTGTTTTCACACTTAAGTTTTCCATTGGTGCATTTCCAGAGGTAAATTGAGGGGACAACACTGATGAATCAGAAACACATTGGTGGAATGTTCCAGTGTGTGTGTGCGTGTGTGTCTGTCCTATCCAGTGTAGTAGTTGGTGGGAACGAATGGCATCTTGGTCACAGTGGCCGGCACGGCTTTCTTCCTGACCTCCACCTGGATATTTGTCCCATTCTTAGTGAACGCTGCATCCACATAACCCATGGCAATGTTCTTCTTCAGGCAGGGGGAGGGACAGCCACTGGTCACCTCACCTGAGAGATGACATGGCAACATGTTCAGAGGAAGTTAGCAAACAGAACCGTTCATCTCCTGTGGCCTGGTTGATCCTACCACTCAGTCAGTCTCTAAGTGTTGAGACTGGTCACTCAACTCATGCTTTCAAAATACCAAGACAACATGCAACATCTGTAACTGACTGAATGAGTTAATATTCACCACACTAACCTGGTAATGTGTCATGTTGTGCATGACATCACAACACTGCACATTTCCAATGTCACGTAACGTAATTTTAACTTTTCTTTAAAGGCCACCACAAGTAGGGTAAGAGATTGACTGTGGTATCCCCCAGAGACATCACTGTGTTCTGTATGATCCATTTCAGCTGTTACATTTGGTTTTACAGAAGCTGCTTCGGTGTTAGTAACACATATTACGAATAAACAAACACACAGTTCTGTTTTCACCAGTGACTCATTCTTTGTGCTAAACTCAGTGGGTGAGATCAGAACCAGGTCCAGATCGTCTAGTTTATATTTGAGTTTTTTTTCTCTCAACTCTGGTGTCTGTGGTCGAGCTTTGTGCCATATATATTTGATTTTATTGATTTATGCTGCGAGCTGTTGATCATGTTTTAGTATCAATGATTATTTTTTGCTGTTACTGATGTCATTCTTGATTAAAATGACTTTTCACCTATGATCTGTCCTTCTGGGCTGAGGATGGGGGTGTGCTGTCTGACGGGGGGGCCGGTGGACACCAGACCCACTCTCTTCCTGGCTGTCTTGGCTTTGATCTGGGGGACGATGATGTTGGCGCCAGGGAAATCCTTTGCCTGACGCCGACGTTTCCCTGAAGACAAAGCAGCAGAGACTCAGCACAGACTGAACCACAGACTCTGAATCCCTGACATAAACATTATATTAAGCATAGTTCCACCTATTGTCCAGACCAGCGACGCCTCCACAGGTGTGGTGCTCTCATCTATGTCATTGCCATAGAGACATAGCCCTGCCTCCAGCCTCAAACTGTCCCTGGCTCCCAGACCAGCCAGCTTCACCTCGCTGTTACCCAGCAGCCTCTGTGTCAGCTCCACCACTCTGGACTGAGGGACGGAGATCTGACACACAAGAGAAGTGAAGGTTTAGTTTCTTTCAGACGTCACTGTGTCGGATATTAATATTTGTTAATGGAAAGAGGAACTCATTAACATGCTGGAAATACAACCATGATTCTCAGTTCTGGGGGAGCAAACTCCCACAATCCCTCTGTCACCCACACAGATGCACACACTATAAATCATAGCTGTGCCTGAGCCAAAATTAATGACTTATCCCTACCTCCACCCCATCCTCCCCTGTGTATCCACAGCGAGTCACCCTGCAGCCTTGAACACCAAACACAGTGGCCAGGGCCGAGGTCATGAAGGTCAGTTTACTGAGGTCCTCCTTCAGACCCTGCTGGAGCACCTGCGACATGGACGGACCTGACCACACAGACCATCAGTAATCAATACATGGGAGATACTCTTCCTGGATACGTCACACTGTCAGATCACTCAAGAGTTAAATTAAAGTTAAATCAAAGAAAACAGATAAGAAGTGGACAAAAGAATAACACTAATAAACAGATTAACAAAGTACAAGGAGGAGGAGGAAAATAAAGAAAGAACGAATATTTCACCTTGCAGAGCGATCAGAGCTTCATCCAGAAACTCCAAATCCACATCACATCCTGCAGCTTTGAACTCTGCCAGTCGAGCCTACAGACACACACCACACACATCAGAGCCTCTCGATCACTCCACCTGTTGTCTGTATTGTGTGTATGTGTGTCCCCTCACCTTCATGTGAGCTGAGTCTTTCTCTACACAGCCAGCATTGGACACCACGTACAGGTAGCCCTGGTCCGTCTTTGTCACGATAAGGTCATCAATGATCCCCCCCGCCTCAGTGGTGAAGAGGGACAACGTACCCTGGAGAGGGGGTCGGGACATGTGAGACACTGTGACTTCATCAAATCACATGAAACTCTGACAATTAAACTGTGATAGTTATGATAATTACTAAGGATGTTCTGTAGATGTTTCACGTTGTTCTCACTGATCAAACTATGAAGAATCTTCAACAACAGATCTGTTAATTCAGATGAACCTGAATGCAGCTCAGACACAGTGAAGCGCTGAACAGCTGCGGACAGATGTTTCAGTCAGCTTATGACCCTGTGTTTGACCCTGTTTCTACTGGACCTCATTGGCCTGTCCACAGCTAGGTGATCAGGTGAGGCAGGTTCCTCCCACCTGGTTGTCCTTCAGCTCTGCGATGTCTGCGACTACCAAAGACTCCATGAACCTCACCCGGTCTCTGCCATGGACTTTGGTCTGACACAAGAAACAGGTTCAAACAGAGACACAAATGAGGAAAATCTGGGATAGGTGGGTTTAAGGTTAAAGTGATTTAACTGATTACACATGGAGATATGATGAGATTATTGACACGAGTAAAACTAAAATCAATATGGCCACCATGTTGGAGTCTGAGGGTCAGGTGAGTCTGCCTCACCTGCAGCATGTGGCTGACGTCGAAGATGGAGCAGTGCTGTCTGGTGTGCATGTGTGAGCTGATGTGACTGTCTTTGTACTGGACCGGCATCGACCAGCCTGCAAACTCCACCATCTTCCCCCCCGACTCCCTGTGGAAGTCAAACAGGGGGGTCTTCCTCAGGGTGGCCTGAAAATGCAACACAACACATCTGGTGAGTGCGTTGCAGATAATGCCATGTGTTTGACTCAGATTTTCCAAGTTCAGGATGAACCTGCAATACTGAAGTATCAGACAGTTGGTACAGTGTCTGTTTGTTTGTCACTGAGGATGAGTGAAAGTTGTGTATGTGGACAAACAAGGACGTGTGTGTGTGTGTGTGAGTGTGTATGTGTATGTGTATGTGTATGGTTGTCATTTGATTGAATCTGTAACAGTCACATGAAGCTGAGACTCCACATGTGTTTTTTACAGTCTATTGTCTCTGTGACCTCTGACCTTCGAACCTGACAACAGAGTGGCTTATCAGCACAGCAGCAGCAGTGCATTCTGGGTCCTAACAGCTCTTTACAAAACTGTGCAAGTCCAAAGTCACAGATTAATGACACGCACGCGTGCACCCACACACATAAATGTACTACCACAGATTAGTTGTGTGTGCTCTTGTCTCTGATTTTTATCACAGACTTCAAAGTTAACAGATATGATTAACTGATTAATTGATCGATCACCTTCAGTGGGTGAATTTTATTCAAACTCTGCTCTTGATCTGCTCACTAATTAAACCAATCCACCACATCTGACACATTGTAATGTCTCAGTCAGACATCAGCTTCATTCATGTCTGTTTATTTATACATTTCTTTATGTAAGTGGAGCAAACACTGTTTCTGTTTGGTCTGAATCGCAATAAAGTTGAGTTTGAATCCCACCACAGACTGAATAAATGGATGGATGACTGGATTAATGTGATCACAGCTACAGTCTCCAGCCTCAGAGCTGATCCGGAATCAGTCACTCGTGCTTCTAATAAAATCATGTGCAGCTCAGTGAAGTGAAGCAAAGTGTGCACCGACTGAACTGAACCGACCTGGACTGAACCGGACTGAACTGTACTGCACACTGCTGCTAACCCTTTATTCTCCTCTTCATCCTCCAACTTCATCGCACCTTGAGCACCCGGGTTTCCCTCCGGCCTGTCGGACCTGCTGTGAACTGTGCTCCGCACTCACCTCAGCTCCTGAAGCCTGCCTCTGCTGCCTCCTTCCCGCACTCCCTGCTCCACTGACCCGCAGCAAACCGTCTCTCGATACCCGCAGCCCGAGCCCCGAAGCCCCGACTCCGACCATCCGCCGAGCCCACATCGTGCCACCTGAGTCCCGCTGAGGTCTGTCTCTGACTTGGTCTGTAGGGGGAGAACACTTCCGTGGACTCCGAGGACTTTCTGCTTCTCTGGCAAAAACCTATGGGAAAAACCAAGGAACCAGTAAACCAGCACAGGATTGTGGGAAATGTAGTCGATGAGTGTGTTTGATGATGCTAATGAGACTAGTGTCAAACAGCAACTTTATATATTAATATTAACAATTAACGACAACAGTGTGAACGACTGAAAATTCATGTTTACATGTGCGTATATTTTCCTCATATTTGAGGACATCGTTTTATCATATTTTATGTACATTTCATCTTAATTTTTGTCTTTATCCTCTTCATATTTTCTGTTTTAGAGCAACTCAATTTTCAACTTATGATTTCCCCCAGGGATCAAGGGTTAGGGTTACGACTAAATATAAATATACACAGTACAGCACAGTTCATAACATAAAGAATATTTTTAAACCCAATTAGAGAAGCTAATTAACTGTTGTAGATAAGAAGTGTTGAACCAGTAGTGCCAGCAGACTGAACAGATTCAGTAGTGTGTGTGAGGATGAGTGAGGTGCCACAAAGAGCCTGAAGTAGTGGCTGTTCCAAGTGAGCATCACAAGGAAATGATTTCAGCCACGGGTAGACCACACTTCATTCATTCTGTCAGGTGATGACTGACAGTTGTCAGTCATGTGAAACTTTTCAATCCATTTGTGTGTGGGTGGGTCCTGATCACTGACTCACCCTCAGTCAGAGGACTAATAATACTTCATGTCTCTGCTGCTATTTCAGGCCTGGAGGGAGTGAGCATGTTTGGGGGGGCTCCTCTCTCTCCAGATCTCTAGCTCTCTCACCCTCTCACACAGGGCAGCTGTGGTGGGCTAAACTGGAACATTGGACACACACACACAGTTAGTGAGTGGGGGTGTGGGTGGGGGCTGCAGCTGTTCAGTCACTCTCTCTGACAGAGACCTGGAGCTTCTTGTGGTTCACACATGATTTAACTTCAGTTCAGTGGGACTCTTTGTGGACGTCACGTGTCCACACGTTTGGACACTCGCACGTCAACTTGCTGCCCCAGAGTCAGAGTGAACGGGAAGAGGACGAAGACAGAGACAGAGACACAGAAAAAATTGTGTCTTCGTGGTGGCGGTAGGTGAGTGACACTGATGATCTGTGAAGGACAGAGTCCAGTCAGTAAACCAGGTGGTGAGCTACACAGCAGCTCAGTTCAGTCAGTCATTAGTGAGGAGGCAGATGAGTCCTTTGTCTTTATATCTCCTTGGTGGCCACCCTATTTATAGTTCTGATAAATCAGCTGGTCATGTGACTTGTTCCCCTCTCACCCTTACATGATGTTGACTTCCTGCTCTTCTTCCTCCTCCTCCTTCTCAGGTCTCTTCCAGGTCGTCACCACCTGCTGACCATAGCAGCAGCCTGAGTCAGGATTGTACAGACCCAACAGTCACAGCTGGAAACATCTGGTCTGTCAGTCACAGCAGCCTAAGGGTGTACCTGCTGTTGGTACAGACGTCTAGACTCACTACGAGATCCATCACTCTTTATTAATCCATCCCTCCATCTCCTCATTCTGAACTTTCCCTCCAGACAAGGAGACATGTCGAGGCCCCCCTCTTCTCAGACGACCCCCCAGCTCTACAGGGTCAGTGACAAAGACCTCTCTGAAGTCGAGCTTCACTCTGTGGACTCCATCAGCGACTTGTATCGAACCCAGCATGAGCACAAAGGTACACACACACACACACACACACACACACACACACACACACACACACACACACACACACACACACACACACACACACAGACACACACATTTAGACATTGATAGTGTGTGTGTGTGTGTGTGTGTGTGTGTGT
>OMNW01007293.1:6671-23640 GCA_900303245.1 Selene dorsalis | reverse complement strand
AAAATCCCCATCGGACTTTGGGAAACTTCTGTGGGGTTTTATATGTTTCTCCAAAATCTGGTTTCAGTCATTATTTACAAAAATATTTACATGTATCCTAGTGATGCACCTAAATGAGCAGCAGTAAAAATCGCAGGACAGTAACAGAAAATAGACACATGAAGAAGAACAGTTTCCAGAAACACGGCCCCGATTCTAAACTTTTCTCCGTTTCTTACTTTAATCGAAATCATTAATCCACAGCTTTGAACTATTTCTACATTTCCCTGATGTTGTTACTTGTGTATTTTTACTGTCCCATTTAGGGATGATTATTACAACCCTGGCCATATCACATTTTAATTGATAATAAACACTCAGATGCTTGAACTTACTATGAGCGGTTGGACTCCATAGTACATGAGAATATCAGCTAAGGTGAACTGGTTTTCTGCCAGGTACACTTTGTCTTGTAGATACATGTTGAGATCCTGCAAGAAAAAGAAAAATCAAAACATTATCAGAAATGCAAATGAGCTCATCAGACTGCATTAAGACGAGCGTGTGGTATGCAGAGGATGAATCACCGTATTGACCGGTCAGGTGTTTGTTGTTTGGCTGTCTCCTGTGTGCTCGTATCAACGCTTTTTGTTTACGCACAATCCCCGTTTTTACCATGTCACCTTTCAAACAGAGAGGCCCATTCACTCCACGGCACATGTTGTGTGAGGTCACCCAGCCCACACCGCACCACACTCATGACTCCACTGTTTCACTGGAAAAATGCACTTTTGAACGTCTTTGCTCATCATCTGAGATGTGAAAGTAAAAGTTTGCGTCTTGGTCACAGCTGTTATAAAAGGAAAAGAGGGTCTCCTGCCGGGCGGCTGACGCTGCTGTCAGGCCGACCTGGAGCTCAGAGTAGCGGGGTGGCCAACAGAAACGAGCTGGGCTGCCCTGCGTCACGCTGCCCTCTGTTTTCATCACCCGTCTCTTCTTCTAGCATGGTTAGTTTAATGGGTTGGTTGTTTTAAGACTTGGCTGCCACACTGCTGCTCCTGCATTTCTCTATGTATAGTGATGATGCATCTACTTGTGGACTTTTAGGGAACTGTCCTAGATCCTAGCTTGTGTGTGTGTGTCTGTGTTTTGTGCTATGTGAATGGGAATAATCTGTAACCTAAGGGGGTATAGCTTCTCTCCCTACGACTGGCGACTTGGTACAGATGCGTACAAAAACGGCTTTTTGTTTACTACGCTACCAAATGACTAAATCTAATGAAGCTGTTCTAAACTTGGACAGCATGATGTGTGTTTTTCCAGTCCATGTTGTGCGTAGAAGTGCTGGTCCCAGGGGAAGGGACCATCTTTAGCACTTGTACATTGTGCGAAGGAAACACTCCACGCATACAGAACATCTTGGGGGCAAATGGAGTTATTGTGCAGCAAGAGTGGGTGATGCCAAACAAGGCATGAAGACTGCAGACTTCCTCCCCTTCCACAATCAGATCCTTGCTTTTCTTAGCCTACAGCCATGAAGCTGAAGCCCAGTCAAGCATCAGATGAGGGGACCGCTCTCCTGCCACACCCACCCAGCACATGGTTTCCTATCTACCTGCCCCCACCGTAACTCTTTAACTGCGCTCTTATACATACATAGATAAAACAGACATACCTCATTTTTTCAGTGAAGGAAATTGCACCTCCAACAGAATTCAGGTCTCACAGCATCTCCTCTTAATTGTTGCCACATTCATTTAAAATAATGATTATTTATCCATTACTACTGATGGCTGCATAGTACAGACAAAATCTCATATTGAGGTATGTGCTGAATGTCTCAATGACTATGCACTCTTCAAAACACAGCATACCAAATGGGAGTAGTAAATTCAGATACTTCATAAAAATATTTTATCTAGCAAGATAAAACATGTTTTCCCTGAAATGTACTTTCTTTTTCATCACAGGAAAATTTCCTTTCAAATGGAGGAAACACCATCTTTTACAGTGTTGAATTATGGTGGTTTAAAGGCTTAAAGTTCCTCCCCAGACCAGTTCAAACTATGTGAAATCATCTAATTTGGTTAATATTTTGTTTGTTTTTCACACATAAATAATGAAAATCATCAGAGAGACTCGGCCGCGTGTTTGAGCCTCAGTCAGATGCTTTGAGTTGTTTGTTAGCTTGTTCGTGGCAGTGGCTGTTTACACAGTGTTAGTACTTGTGCTAATGCAAACTCTCACTCTCTGCACTGACGAGGTTTCAAATTAATGTTGACCTTTTTATTCTGTGCATGCTGTACGAGCTGTGATGAGGGGGAGAAGGGTGAGTGGGAGAAATTTGATACTGATATGATCACATATCTTTCTGCCCTAATTATAATCCATTTACATTTCACTGCATGTCTATATCCATTTATTTCTGATCTGCTCTGTTTCTATATTCCATTATATTGGAACCATATAAAGACCCATGCTCTCTTTCTAACCCTCAGTCCAATCCAATTTCCATTGTTGCTGCCTTTCTATATATTTGTTCCAAACACAGAGACCTCTTGAGTTCACATAACTCTCTACTGGCCCTGGACCTTTCAGTACCCATTACTTTGATACCTCGGGTCTCTCAAAAATATAATGCCAGGATACAATGTCTACGGAAAATCCAGTCTTTCCGCCAAACTAAGCAGCACGGCGGCCTACGTTGACCACCATGCTGGGCATTAATATCAAGGAATTTAGGGCGGCTCCGTTGGAAACCTCATCTGTTGGGTAGAAGGCTTCAGGGCCTGAACACTCTCCAAATGTACTGAAAGTCTCCAACAATTATCCTGGTGAAACCTCTGAAATCTTAATTGAACTTATACTTCTGTATTTTTGGAGATGTATTTTTTCTGTAAAATAAATACAGCAATCAAAAAACCTGTGATGACACACGGGGAGCGTTGACTTAAAGAATCGTCCTCACACACGTCCTCAGCTGAACTGATTCAAAGTGGATAACAGACTTTCCCAATCATTCAGCTAACTTCAGGTTCAGGGCTAAAGTTGCCTGGCTTGTTTACAGTCACATTACGTGAATGATGAGATGACTTCTGAAACAAGTCTGAGCTTGAAAATTTCTGAATTTTATATTTGCATGTTGGGGTGAGAGGGTTTAAGAATTCATGCAGTTGACAGTGTTTATCTCTGGACAATTTAATGGGAGAAGACTCGAGTGCTTGACAGAAGAAGAAGAGCGTAACGGACAGAGCTAAAGCAGCAGGACAGGACAGGACAGGGGGCCAACGGGCACCAGAGCCCAGCCGCTCAGGGCAACTTCCTTCTGTAAGTGGCACCATTAAAATATTTAAGAGGCCTGTCCAGATAACATGCTGCCACACAGCATGACTCCTCACCCATACCACATACACAGACACACACACGCAGACACACACACTTCATGGTGACAGGTCAGTGCCAAGAGGCGCTTAGCGTCCAGCCGACCAATGGCTGACGATCTATTTCATGCTGACTGGCGTCAGGCATATTAAAACATTTTTCTCTGTCGTGTGGGGCCATGTCACTGAAGGGCAATACATCAGTCTGTATTCCTGTCTTTTGTGCCTTAACAAGACCAGTGCACACACACACACAGTGGTTTAGCTGGTGGACAGAGAAAAGGGAGTGCAACAGAAACAGAAATGCTCAGAAACTGAACTATAAAGATCTGGGGAAATCATCAACGCAGATAATTTTAAGCAATTTTCAAAGCAGTAGAAAAGATCTCATAGATATCAGCCTTTATACCTTGAGGATGGTCTTGATGTCGTCCTTTGTGCAGTTGTTGAGCTTGGTGACTCTGTACTCCAGCCACTGCTGCACCACGGCCCTGCTCTCTGCAGAGCCACCCAGCAGCTCTGGGCGATTGGCCTCTTTCACCAGGTGACATGCGACTGTCACCAACCCCACCAGCGGAGGGCCATTATTATTCTGTAACACAGGTACCTGCAGGGAGAGGTGAGACAGAGAGAGATTAGTGAGATGGAGAGAGAATGAGGACAAAAAAATATATATGTATTTAATTTTACTTTGTTCAGGTGTTAAGGAAATACTGCTATCTATGCACAGTCATGAACAAATGTAGTTTCATGAACAGCGATTAGCAAAAATTCACGCGATAAAACAGAATATGATATCATGAATAGATTAAATGACATGATGTGAGTATTTCAACACCCAGATTAAGGCTCATTATAGAAATACAAGACAAGGCTGTGTTGACTTTCGCTACAGCCTTGAATGCAATACAATCATAGTTTTCATCTCCTCTGTATTTGAACCATCAGTACCCCTGGTGCACACCGCACACCTCCACAGTGGGACCCTGACAGGCTCCACCCCCTCTTCACTGACGGGCATGCGCAATAAGCATGGAGCTATTTCCATTGTGCTAACGTGTGCATTAAGCCGGCTGACATCACATGTAGTTGCCTGGATTTACTCTGAAATATCATCCCAATTACTGCCTACCCCCACACGGCTTCAGCTGGTACTAAGAGGTAGAAATGTTAAGAGAACAACCTGGCTTTGCAACACACATGGCTAGCTCATTAGCATACCGTGCTAGCGAGTGCTAGACAGCTAACGGGCTTCCTTTCCAATAAAACAGCGGTTTAAAGCCAACAGCAGACGCCACATGAATGAACCGTTATATCACCTTTTTATCGCCCTGTGTGCTGTACTTGTTCGGCTTTTTAAGTCCTAAATATTTCTCCAGCGATGAAAGCTCCCGTAGCGCCATGTTTCTCTCAGTCGGAGAGGGGAGCGTGACAGTAGCGTGCGTGTGCCGTGATTGGGTGAAAGGGCCAAGTCCCGCCCACCAGACTTTCACTGACTGGAGTCTCGGCCAATGAGAATACAGAGCTTCTTAAGTTGCATCAGTGAATGAGACATCATAAATATGATGAAAATATGAGGGAGTGGATGAAGTTGACCATCAAAGGTGAGTGTTATTCCGGTCTGTGAGTTCACAATCATCTCATGAGTGTTTATTGTGAAACAAAATCAAAGTTAGAGCTTTATTTTGTCAAAGTTTTCCTGCACTGTGTATCTTTGTCTGGCTCTGACGTTTGGTGTCTTGTGTCAGTGTTTGGATTTGTTCATCATCAGGTAGGACATCATAAGGACATGGCACCTGTCAGACAAAACTGGGTTTGATAAGTACAGTCCAGTTGTGTGTGTTTGTACGAACTTGTTTATATCAGTGACAGCTGGGGTGAGGTGGAATATAGACTTTTCTTTCCATCCCCAGTGCTTCTGCTCTTTGTTACAGCTCAACTTGATGACAAACCTGAAGTTGTCAAGGACTACATTTACTTATATTGGAATATAATATTGATTTATTGTTAATTAAGCGTTTCTCTGGGAAACTCTTATGGCTTTTAGTACATCAATGCACAGGGAAGCGTAAAGGAGTGACACAAATTAGCATGAAATGGAAATACACAACTAAAGTAAACATATGTCTGAATTTGACCCATAGCACTGTACTGTGCTTCAGTAAATGTACTCAGTTACTTCTCAGTACAGGAGCAAACAGCAAACAAGAAAGCCAGTCAAAAGAAATAAACAAATCAACAATCTGCTTCAGGGTAAAGTCAGCAACCACAAAGTTGAAAGAGATGATTTGCAGTTAGAAAAATACTATAAGGGCCACCAGTGTTTATAACCTTTACCAATTTGGCCTATTCTGGGTAATATTTCTTTCAATTCAAGGAGGAAAATGGTTAATAAAACACCCATGTTACAAATTATGAGAATCAGAGAAGCTTTTTTCAGGCCACAGAATTACAAACCTAGACTCTTATGTTTGGCTTGCAATTATGATAAAGCCACAGAAATTTTTAGCCCTTTGTCATCACCACCAAAATATTCCACAGTCCTATGGTGGTCCAGATGACCCCGAGTCTTTCCAGCGCTGTCATATGTGGAGCCACGGTGTGACATACTTTAACAAAGAATCAAATTTCACATAGCAAGTCATGTGTGAATATCTAAACCACAGAATATGATGGTATAATCAGCTAACGATGAATACCTGGGTCAGCCTAATAAACGAGTTCGAAGTTGCTTGATTCCCCGTATAGGCAGCAGTTGCTCTTCATGTGAACTACTTTCATTGATGTTTATTGCCTTGCACATCCACTGTATTCACATCATCGCTTTTCATTGCATGCACTTAATACGAACGAGCAGATGATATTTTTAAACCCACTTTGTTGAGAAAAAGCTGTCCCGGAAAACAAATTAATTATAAGAATGAGTACACGGACTATCACAAATGATTAGATGCCACAAAACAAGGTAAAGCTAATTTTCTGTCTTTTCATCCAACCTTCCATTTTTGCTGTTTGTTTATAGGCCCTAGCACGTCATACACTTTTACCCTAGTAGGCCTTCCATAAATGCATGCCTGCAGCGTTAAAGAGTGTCTCCTTTAACTAAATGCCTCGAAGCTGCCACATCCTGTCTGTACTCAGGCGGGCTGAGGACAACGATCCCCAGTGCCCAGGACTAACTGTAGCCTGTGGGAGTTTTCTCATGCCGATTGTGATACACAATCTGGGGTCACATTAGTAAGGAAATCTACAGTGGGGGTCACTGACAATGCCGTGGGGCTTCCCAAGGCAGGCACAGCCATAAACACAGCCTCAGTCCTGGTAGATATATTTCCCTCTGCCTAGTCTGTAGCTTACAATATGCTGTTACACTGATTTGTCTAGCTGGGATGCAGGGTCACAGCCCCGCCTGTCTCCTCCGCTACCTTTCATGACCTGCGAAAGCTGACTGACTACTGTATTTTAACCACACAGATGCTTCGCAGAAAGAGACGAGGAGGATCGGTTGTGAGTAGTCGACATGAACGCTGTCAGCACAGATTGGTGAAATTGCATATTGGTGCTAGGTCGGATCCCCAGTGTGGAGCGAACGAGGAGCGAGGGGGCCAGGCGGCAGGGTGACAGTTTGGGAAAAACGCTGTGAGTTGTGAGATGATGACAGACAGATGTATGTGGGTTGGAGTGCTGCGTGTACTTTCAGCTCCTGTCAGGCTTCATTTTTGATTTTATCTTGTCCAAAGAGGCTGATGCATATTTAACTTTAAAAAGAAAAAGAAAAACGAAAGAGAGATTTTGGTAAATGGATCACTTCATTTGATTGTGACAGATTTAGCTTTTGCAACTGTTATAAAACATAAAAATGTAATGGAAAATCGTTTGGAGGTTGATTCAAAAATAGCACAGGAGAAAAAAGTCCCCCCCAAAAAAAAATCATTTCTGGAGGCAATTTTTTACTATTCACAACTGAATTCAACTGAAGATCCCGAGGTCAGTAAAACCAAAATATATCAGTTTACCATATAAAAACTATAAAAAAGGGAAAACAGTAAACCTGCAAACAAGTCATGATCAAATAGTATCTATTAATTTTCTCCTGATTCAGCTCTGGTTTAATGCTTCTGTTTAAACTGCAGGAAAAAACAACAACAACAAAAAAGTCAGGAACTCAAACACATCTCAATGACATGTTTCTCATCCGTCTCTGAGCCACTCGGAGCCACTATACAGTGAGTCACTTTCAGCTAGTGTAGTATGTGACTAGTGGTAGTCTGAGCAGTGTTTCTTTTGGCTCCGGAGCTGCTGGCTCTTGTAGTGGAGGAGAATCAGAGGATGCCAGAAATGTCACAGCTCCAGGTGAGGCCTGTGGGCCTCCATGACGACAATAGTGATGGGATTATAGGACCCACTCTGCTGCTCCGTGCAGAAACAGGCACCCAAAGGCTAAAAACAACAGCTAGTCCCCCCCCCTCCACTCCATCATCATCACACACACACACACACAAACACACACATACATGCAAATGAGTGTATGATAGAATTTCTTTTACGAGGGGGGTTGGGTGACGGGTTGGATGAGCCAGTGACAGGGGTGGAGTGATGACATTGACATTGTTGTATTTTATGTCTCTCCCTTAACGTCTATACACGTGATTAGCATTGGAAGGCAACTAAGTGTGTGTGTGTGTGTGTGTGTGTGTAGAGATGGTGGTTGCATCTCTGGTTGATCAGAAGAGGCCCCGGAGACAAACGAATGAGTAATAAAGGCAGTTTCTCCATTTCCTCCTCCTCTGCTTACATGCCAACCCACAAGGCTGTGGGACATGCTGGGAGACACAGTACCAGCTCACAACAAACCATGTCCCTGCCTCCCATCCAGCAGAAGTCACTTAGGACCATTAATTACCGCTCTGAATTTCCTCCTCCTTACCCGTAGTCATCCGTGTCCCCCTCAGATAAACAACCTCGGTGGGAGGATCTTGATTATTATAGCTTCTGAAAAGTCAGATTGTCTTTTATTGAAGTTGCCCACTGGCCTTGCAGGTTTCTCTCCATCTCTCTCTGTCTTTCTCTCTCTCTCTCTCTCTCTCTCTCTCTCTCTCTCTCTCTCTCTGAGCTCCCTCTGTCTCACCCTCTTTTTCCGTGTCTCTTGTTCATGATTCAGGCGAAATCTTGGAGGAAACTGTTCTGCTGTGGCCGCGAGGTTGATGAGGGAGACTCCCATGTTGTTGGAGGTTTGAACTCACGCAACTCATGTGAAGTTAAAGCATGCAGACACATACACACACACACACACACACACACACACGCACACACACACGCACACACACATACATGCTAAACTCAGGCTGCAGGCTGCACACAGAGCTATTGCTCTGTCACTCACCAGCAGGGGGCACTGTGGATCTTTCAAAAATCCTAAAGTCCATCTGTGCACTGCACAGTCCAGTTGTGTCTAACAAAACTCCCTTGTAAAAATGAACTTTTTTTCCCTATCTGAAATAAGAAAGTGATTATTAAAAAGAGATTGAATCATGGGGAACTTATAGAAGCACTGAAATCACTGAAAGTGTAACTTGAAAAATAATGAAACCAATATGTTAAGTTTTTCTTTGAGAAGAGAATGAACCACTTTTACTGACTTTTAAGAGCAGCGTAATTCAACAAAGAAAATGACTTTATGGTATTATTTTTAAGATTAAAAGTACCTGTTGACAAGAAAATGTGCATGCTACACTTTGCAGTAATATCTGGGCTGTGCAGTGAAGAACGGGCTCAGATGTGCCTTTCTCACATTAATATATATTTCTTTTTCTTTTCATGTTGAAAACTTGTTTTGATCTTTCTGATCGCAGAGTATGTGATGTTTAACAATCTCAGGTATATGAGAACGCTCTTGGGAAAACTCTGCCTCGGTCCTAATCCTCCCTCGCTCATCCGTCTTCATGTCTTTAACCCATTAACTTGATTCACTACCTCTGGAGTGGGAAAGTGAATGCTCAGGCCGGCACTTGTCTCTCATATGACTGTGTCCACTATACCCCTTTCATGTGGCACTTTATGGCCTGCTGGAGCGGGCTGGAAAGGAGATGTATGTGAGTGTGAGGCCGAAAAAGAATACGAAGAGAAAGAGGGGGTGAGCGGAGAGATAGATATAGGGAGATTCAGAGGGTTATTTGTCCCTCTTCCTCTCTCTGAGAGCCAGGAATCATGGTCTGCATGACAGGTCGCCAGCCCCCATCGGGAGTGATCTATATGAGACCCTCTTTATTGGCAATTTCAACCAAGGGACAGATGAGACTGCAGCCAACCAGCCGGACAGCCAGACTATGATGAAAGTGCCCAAGACTCACCTGTGACTCTCGCACTGAAGGCTAGAGAAATAATACATCAGAGGTTATATGTGGAGATATGTGCTGTGTGTGGTGTGTAGATGTTTGAGCCATAAGTACTGTATGTGTGTGCCTGTGTGGTAGAAATAATGTATGGCTGCTGTCATGCCCAGAGGTCTCTGTTTAGTATGGGGAGAATCACTGAGCTGTGTTGCAGGCAGATTTTCGAACGCGATGCTTTGGTTACTTTACATATTGTTGGAATGTAGGGTAAATAATTCAACTCAGAGCAGCAGTCAAGACTTATTGCTTTTGGCCTCTTTGGAGTAACAAGGCTGTTGAACGTGCGTCCATAACAAAGCTCGTAGTTACTGCACTGCATGTGAACCATATAAAACTCTGTCTGTATTGTATGAGTTGAGTATTGTTCTGCCTCAGTGCCGAGGAACATTAAAAAGCATTCAAAAACCTTGATGCAACGCTGATTGTAATAAAACATTAAAGCCACCATAAGTACTAAAACATCACTTTAAGATTCTGATTGAACTGAAACATAACTCCATTCTCCCACAGACTTCTCCTAACATCCTGCACTGGGTAACACTGATATCACATTCAGCCCTTCTCTCCCAAGTATGCGAAACACATTTCCCATTTTTCAAAGTCTTGAATCGCACGAGGCAAATCACTGGGAACTAGCATGACAACATTCAAGCTCTGAGCAGACAATATATCCCGGGGCCATTTTTCCATCCAATGCGCTGCTGAATGAAAGACAGAAGCTTGCAAAGTGACGAACACCATGAAATAGCCCTGTAATGAACAACTGCTCTCATATGAGAAGGCCTGTTCAGTTAGGACCAGCCATTAGACCGGTGTCTCTCTGTTCACTCTAAATCGATTAGTACAGTCTGCAAAGCATTGATCAGCGGTTTGCTTTCAAGTGTCGGGATGGTGGTGGAGCGGTTTAGAAAATACAGATTTAATAGCACTGAACAGGTTAAGAGCGAAGAAAACTAAAATCTCCACATTTGCGGTCGGTATAAAGTCATACCCAAGAGCGTGACAATACAAGAGCGGTCTTATGATTCTGACAGTGGTTGTAGTTAGGATTGTGGTGTGATCTAGTGTCTTTATAAATACTTTTGAGGTTGTGTCATCTTAACCCCGATGTCCAATTCTCCCTTAACAGCTTTAAAAAAAATATACTGAGCCACCCTGATACATAATGATTTAGAGAATTTCCTGTTTCCATGTATCACTTACGAATGAGGTTTCAAAAAGTCTAGCCAGAGAGAGCTGATGTAGATTCAGAGTTAGTTGCCCCAAACATACAGTAATGCCACTGTTCAGACGACACACTGCACATTTGTGTGTGTGGGTGATTTTCTTAGCAAACAGAAGGAAAAACAGAAGGAATTAATCTGCCCATATAACATATAAAAGTTGAAATATTTCCATGTTTGGTATAATTTCACTGCTTTATATTAATATTTTGCCACTTTTGTCAAATGTTGAAGCTCAATTTGTGGCAATATGAGGATTTACCTCTCAATATTCTTTTTATTTTAATATGGTGATAAAAAACAATCACATGAAAATAAAGGAATACAGTTGAAAGGGAAAAAAAATACTGTTATTACTGTTATAGTGATAATTATAAGGCCTATTGTCATGTTGGAGTGAAATAAAGAAGGCTAAAGGCTTTAGGCTATAAAAATAAAACTAGCCTAAAGATAGATATGATGAAAAAAAATGTTAAGATGAAAATTATCATAAGTTATAAATGATAAATCTCAACCTCAGTGTTTGACTGAGTGACATACTGTTACTGTACTGTTGACACATTGCACATGTTTTGCCCTTGTGGTGTGTATTGCCACCGGCCAGATCTATTCCAATATGCAATCAGTAATGATTTCACCTCCACATTTGCAGTAATGACAGACATGCAGGTGCACAGGCTTAAAGTATTTAATTTCATTACACCCTAATAAGGTGTTGAGTAATATAACAACATAACAGCCTGGATCTGTGTAAGTTCCATATATATATCTATGTATATACATCTTAACATGCAGTTTGTGTGCCTTTGTGTGTGTGTGCTAATCCATGATCCATGATGCATGTATATTTTATGTCTATATATATATATTTCTGTGTGATTACCTCCTGTGCATTGTGTTGTACTCTCTGCAGTGGCTGTCAGCGCTCCTCAGTGTTTGTCATTCTGTCTGTCTGTGTTTGTCATCCTGTCCCAGCTCCAGTGTACACTCAGCCTCTAATTAACTTAATAAAGTGTAGCAATTTTGACATTTAGGGGCCTAATTTGCTCCACAGTAGTAGCCGGCTGACCGGCGTTGCAGATAAGGCAGACTGACAGGATCAGAGAAAAGTCTGTTTATCTGGGAAATTAAAGGGTAAAAAGAGGCCTGGCCTTGGTGATAGGTACTCTCCTGTATGGTACGTGTGTGTGTATGTGTGTGTGTGTGGTTAGGGTTAGGGGTTAGGGTTACTTTTGTGGTCGTATGTGTGTGAACCTGGGTTTGTGCGTTTGTGTCTGTGTTTTTCTATGTGTGTGTACGTGAGAGACAGGCTCAGTTATTACTTAAATGGCTTTTGATACAGGCTGATACAGAATGTCCGCTTGTTTAGGCCAATCAACATTTCCATCTAAAATGCTGAACTTGTAACCTTTGCCTCAGGTTTCTCGGGGTTTGCTGGTGGTGCTTCACATGTGCTGTGTTCTGTCTTTGCAAATATCCCTCTTAATAAAGCTATCAGATTTACCAATAGGCAGAGACACACACACACTCACACACACACGGCACTGCTCTGTTTGCAGATGCAGCCAAAGACAATCTTCCCATCTACCTGGGGGGACCTGCTAGCACTATAGCGCTCGCGGCTATACACATCCTCCATCAAAACATCACTGACAGAGAAGTCAAGTCGCTCCCTCTCTCCCCTCCTGCCGCCTCCGACCCGTAAACCATTTATCTTGAGATAACTTTGTCAGATTGTCAACCAAACTCTCCGTTGGGAGCCGAGCCCAAAGCCTATTACCGGGGAATCAGTGCAGACCGAGGCTGGTCACTGCTAAACGGATACTCCCTCTGAGCTCCCCCCTGCCTTGACTGCATTATTGGGGCTGCTGTTCCCACATCCGCTCAAGTCAGCCACAGTTAGGCAGCCGGTAATCGAGTTGCTGAAACTGCATTGCTTTATTGAATACATAAACAGAGACTGGTTATCACTGAGCAGATGTAATGCTTGTAAAAATGTGATTAGAACTGCATTCGGTGTTGTTGACACCAGTGCCACTCATTCCTATCTCCGTCCGTCCGTCCATCTGTTAGGAATGAAATGTGTGTACCTACATACAAAAACACATTGTGGTAACCGAGTTGGTGGTGGCAGCAGTAGTATCAGACTGTGTGTGTTTCCCTTAACTCCGATGCTTTGTGACATGTTGCCCAGGCCACTCAGTGCTATTCCCAGCCAGGAGACCTTGGGTTCCTGAATAATTTGCCACCTCTAATCTCGAGTGGTCTTGATTTATTCTGGGATGCCTTTGAAGTGCCAACATGCTGAGGGCTTTACAGGGATGGCTACCAAACTAAAGAGACTAACAACAGCAATAAAGGGAATTGAAAGTGGGATAGCCACAGTGAGAGGGGGACGAGGGGAATATGTTCTCCTTAGAAAGTTGGTGCCCTGCTTTCAGAGCTCTCTCTCAACACACGGCACTGCAAGGCTTTTAAAACAGAGAGGGAGTTATTCATTATATAATAGCCTGAAATGTATAATCTAATAATAAAGTGAAATGTTGTCATACCGCTGACCTTACAATAAGGTCAAGTCAGTCTGACTTATTGATTTGGCATCTGACTTTAAGATACCAGAGTTCTCTTGACTGACTTGACTCGAACATTTCCATACATGCAACAGAAAATTTAAAGAGAAAGTATCTCGGTGTTGACAGAGTGAAACATAAAGTAAAACGGATGGAAACACTATCTGACTCAACCAGACTGATCAACCGACACACAACAACTTAACTTATTAGCTAAGACAAATAAAAATGAACTGTTAACTAAAGATGTGTCCAAAAATCATTGGTATTATCCATTAAAAAAGAAGAATAATCACCATTTCCTCATAGATAATAAAAGCAATAATAGCACATATTGCTTTTGTTTTCAATGTAACACATTATCTTAAATAACACAACTAATGGATATGACATGGATGGAAATATGGGGACCCCAATTGAGCTCCTTTCTGAATATCTTAATGAGATTTCTACACTTCTCAGCTGGTGGTTTGGCACTCCAGTTTTCTCAGGTCCCATGGGTGCCATCTCCTAAATGCCAGTTTTGGCTTTCTCCATATATGTTCAATTGGATTAAGATCAGGACTCACAGCAGGCCCCTACAAAGCAGGCCAATGTTTTCTTCTCACCCACTCTTGGCTGTGTTTAGATGTTTTTTTGTTTTTTTTGGGTCATTATCCTATTGGAGGAGCCATGACCCGCAGCTGAGACTGAGCTCTGTGACACCATCTATGTGCAGTATTACACTTAAGCCTTAATAATGCGCTATCATTCCGCTGTGCACAGATTCGAGGTACCCACACACAGCAAAGCAGGCTCACAGCACAACAGAGCTTCTCCGTGTTTGATTGCTTTTTTCTTTTCTTTTTTTTTTTTACAATTTGTGCAAGATATAATTTCCTTTCTTTTCTTTCTTTTTCTTTTTTTCTTTTCTTTTTTTTAAAGCAATGATAATATGGATGTGGCTAGTGGTGAAAAAGAGATGCTCACCCATGTCATCCTCCCTATAGCTCTCTTTGTGACACCCCGGTTTATCCGTGTAATGACCCGGCACTAACAACTGTCATTTACAGAGATTAATAGATTAGAAATAAAGGGTTAATTTATTCATCACGGGGAGGGTTTGACAGTAACTTAAAGGTTTGCCAGTAAACTAAATACATTCAAGCAAGAGCAATGTTCATCCATATTGTACAGGTTTCTGTTTTAATTCTGGTTTAAGTGCTGTTTTCCTCACATACCCTAATATTTTCAGTTGTGCTGCCATGAAAATGTTTAAATTATTACAAAAAACAGTTTGTCACCTGAATGCCGGATTACGAAAAAAAATAAATAAATAAATAAAAAAAAATACAATTTTGAGAGCAACAATTAAATGAAATGATTTGACTTCTGAAAATGATGATGAACAGCCACTTTGACAAATAAAGTGACCTGCTCTGGAAACACAATCTTCCTGCATGCCCATTAGTGCTGACCCTCGTGAGCATGGTGTGTGTGTGTGTGTAGATGTTATAAGTGCAGAGTGCAGTCCCAGGTGCTCTCTTGCTTGTTTTGGGGCCAAGCCCCTGAAGGCCATGGTGGGGGCCTGTTGTTTGGGCTGGGGGGCTGAGCACTGAGATTTATTCTGAGGAGGAATCACTACGCTCATTACTCTCAATAGGATCTTGTGGTGTTTACTGAACACACCTGAGGCAAAACATGGCAAACCGTTTGCTGAACCAAATCCAAACACTGATGTTGCACACATTCATGTTTTTCTTACTATTTCTTGGGAGAGAACTCACATTTTCAAGCCACTTTCTATTTGGCCAGTGAACAACTAAGTTGCTTGGGTTAAGCCTGGGTTCCTACTGTCAAAATCTCCATCACTTACATGATACCTATAGGATTAACACAGGTTTTCAGTGCTTAATGTAGTACAAATATACCTTATCAGTGACCTCAAAATTTAAATGTAGGACACTGGTGCCAAGCGAAGGCCCCACTGTGTGCTACAGATTACAGCAGAGACTTAGCAAGCTCCTCTTCTGCAACACACTAGCCCAGAGTGGGATTCGAACCCTCAGCCTCCCGGGCCAAACATTTCAAGTGATTGTCACTCAGTAGAGACTAGGCAGGTAAAAGTCACCTCAGTTACAGCAAATAGTCCATCAATCTGAGATAAATACAACACAATAAATCCAAGCCAGTCATTGGTTGTGACACATTTCTGTTAACTTCAGCCAAAGCTTTAGGCTGATTTTAAACTCCACAAAGCTTCCTGAGTTTTCAGTGTTTCTGTATTTCCACTTGCCCATTACTTTAAGTGAGAAAGCAGCTTGACCTATGAAACTGACCAAAGGCAGTCACCTTTTTTAGTAGATGCTCTGGTCCCACTGGTCTTTTGTTTTTAAGGCTAGGAATGAATCAGAGTAAAGTAGGAAGTTATCAAAACTGAGGAAGGGTGTTACAGTAATGATGTGCTAGAAGAGGAGATTTGCAGCATGACTGTGCAGCTGCACAAACCTGCAGAACTGATGTGATGCAATTGCAAACATGTCAATACAGACCAGAATCTGAGAGGAGCAGTCTCGAGCAAACCAGGCCACAATGATATGAAGTTGTTCTTGGAGCAAAGGTTGGCTCTATCCCGCAATGTATGGTGTCCCTAATAAAGAGCTTCATATGCGTATGTAACGAGGCAGAGACAAGAAAACACGAATAATGATAGCTTTGATGTGTTTATATAGGCAATAAGTCAATGGCAGACCAGACAAATCCAATGTATTACCCAGCGCAACCTGTTAGAAGACGACAAGATGACGTGTGCAGTGGCCGTGACTAAGTACACACAAATCATCTGAGATGAAAAAAAAAATTGAAATGGGGGTACATTATATCGATTTCATTTCTTTTTTTAACTCTTTTGTCTTATTAGAGGTAACTGAGCGAGACAGGCAGCCCCATTATTACCCAGTGAAACGAAGCAGGGAGACTCCACCTCACCTTCTCCATCAAGTGGCCCAGTCAAGCCAGGGACAATGGCACCGGAGAGGGGAGGGTGGGATAGGATGGAGGAGTCGTTGCAGTAGCAGAACGGGTAGCCCTGCCTGTCATCTCTGTCTCGTCCACGCTCGCCAATCTCACTAACTATACTCTCCCATGACCCAGGCTCTTTCTCTCTCTATCTCTCTCTTTCTCAACCCCTCTCTCTCTCTCTCTCTCTCTCTCGTATTCACTGGCTGGGTTTTCTACTAGTGCTGACAACCCACATGTAATTAAGGGCCATGAATGCAGTGCTACCTATAAGTGGAGCTGACAGCAAGAGGCCTACCTATAGCTTCCCTCCTCCTCCTGTGCACTGGTTGAGCAGCAGCTCAGTGGAGCAGTGGGGAGGCAGAGGGACGGTTGCAGACACACTGGCCCTAATTGATGGTCTCTTATTCTGCAGAGGGTGGGTCTGG
>OMNW01007292.1:46672-67055 GCA_900303245.1 Selene dorsalis | reverse complement strand
CGGTGGCTACGTCCCAAGGAGAAAGCTTTTGAAAAACTTTTCGTTTTCAGCTGGGGGAAAGTCTAAAATAAGTCACATAGAGCAGACGTTGCCACTCAACAGGTATTGTGGTTACTGTTACTGCAGGTTTACACAGAAAACTGAGCTTCATCTTACGGTTGGAGCGATCGCTGAGTCCAGCATCCAGGAAGATGCTGGATTTTTCTTGAGACTTCTTTGCCATGTCAATAGCCAGGTTGAGATCCTCAATCCACTTCCCCATCTCCACCTTAGAGCTGAAAACACAAATAAACAATATAATAATGGTAAACACTTACCATTAGTGATGTTGCTGTGGCTCTGTACACATGTTGCAACACACATTTGACACTTGGAGCTGAAGAACATGCGTCTCATATCAAACCCTCACCTGGCTGCCACCACAATGGTTCTCTGAGCGGAGTAGATAGTGAAGCAGTGGGGGACAGACCACTCGTTCTCACTTTCCTCAACCTGCAGACAACAGAGACAGATCAGACACGCACAGTCCGGGGGAGGAAACACGTGTTGTCTAATCTAATGGTTTACGATCAGGATCTGACAAAAGGGAAAGTGATTCAGAAAAGAGACACCTGCCTCTACTGGAGCATCTATACAGTTCATTTACATGGAGTCAGATGACATCCTTTCTCCCATTCAGTCTCCTATCAGGATCCATATTAATATTCCAAACACAGCTTTCACTTTTGGCACAAGGAAGCTATGTGCTGTTTACATTCCCTCATGTGCGAT
Organism: Selene dorsalis; assembly: GCA_900303245.1. NCBI lineage: Eukaryota > Metazoa > Chordata > Actinopteri > Carangiformes > Carangidae > Selene > Selene dorsalis. The sequence continues at coordinate 66,284 of OMNW01007292.1, read as the reverse complement.
GTCCATATTAAACTATAGACAGCTGCGAGGACTGAGATGGTTGTGAGTGTTGCGTAAGGTGTGCCTTCTTGAGGTCTGTCTACACAAGCATGGGAGAAGAAGGGTAGGGTTTGGGCGTCCAAGCTGGCTCGGAGCTCAGAGGACTTACCGGTGCGTCCAGCACAATGAGCTGCAGCCAGGAGTGAAGCAGAGACATGTAAAGTTAGGAGACCCAGGCCCTCCCTTCTCGACACACTGCCACACTGAAAATCCTGTGTGTTAACATCTTGTCGTACTAGTGGTCTGAGAGCGGGGTCACACTGGGCTCTTCACACGTTAACAAGACACAAACTCAGAGGAGGCGAGGTGATCTAGTCTTTGTATACTCACTATCATGCCATGAAGAGGCAGCTGGCCGTGCACTTTGAACTGATTGGTCGCAGTGACACCTTTACTCGTGTAGAGGAGCATGTCTGAGAACTGAGAGGACAACAGACACGTTCAGAGACACTTTCAGCCACCAAAGTTTGACTCACTAAGAGTTACAGTTACAGAAGTTTTACACGCACCAGGAAAAACATCCTCTGCTGCAGCCCTTTCTTGGTGAGCTTGTACAGACAGCCCTCTCGTATGAACTCCTAGAAACAGACAACGCTTGTTAGATACTGTAATGTACTCCAAGTTTCCAGCGCCCCCTACCCTTGGCTCCATGTCGCTGCACTCACCCTGCCTGGTGCTGTCAAGTTCTCAATGCCGATCAAGTCCCTCTGCAGCTCTGTCAGCTTCTGGAAGTTCTCCAGCCGGATCAGACTGCTCTGCAGCTGGGTGGCAATCTCTGCCACTTCCTTCAGAGCCTCTGTATGGAAACAAAAACCATTAGAATCCCAAATATTTACATCTCTGACTTGCTATTATCTGGCTATAGTGACTACACAGCTCATTCTGTCCATTCAAAAGGATTGAGAAAAAAAGAAAACTATCACACTGACTCTAAGGACTCCCACCCGCTCCATCCAGGTAGTAAAAGTGCACTGCATGCTGTTGCACTTCAGCACACTTACGCAAAATCTAAATAACATAGTCTCTGCTCCAAGTTACAGCAAGACCTGAGACAAGGTTCTCAAAAGACAAGATTATAATCTAGGCTGATCTAAGCATTAGTGACCAACTCATTGATCATTTCACTTCACATTTCACAGTCGACGTCACATTACTAACAGAAATAGTTGGATAGACTTTGGAGAGCTCACCCTTGCAGTCGTCATGGTCACGGTGCACGGGGGAATAATGTTTGCATAGTCTCTCCAGGATGAGTTTGTAGTGCATGAGGCGCTGGATGGGTTTGAGCAGGAATGTGTTGAGGGGCAGGTAGCAGACCTTCTGCAGCTCAAACTCTTTGTAAACCGTCTCCAGCTTCTTCAGTCTCTTGGTGGCTTTCTCCAGCTCTGTCAGGACCTCGTCATGCTTCTGGAGGTAGCTGGTGAACTCCTGAGGACCATAAGCATAAAGTGCATGACATTCAGTCTGGGAGTCAAACGCATGCAAAGCAAGGCATGTTAAATCGAGAGCCAGGAAATCACCTTAAGAGCACACATGTTCCTCAGCATCACATCGCCAATCCTCTGGTAGTCGCCTTTGACGTGAGCGTTAGAGCGCCCCTCCCTGAGGAGACAGGTTGCTGTTAACATCTCAGTCAGTTCATCTTATCCCAGACAAGGACACTGAGGAGCACCTACCAGAGAGCCAGCCTCTGATCCAGCTCCTTCAGAAAGCCTCTGTGGAACTCGTAGATGGGGTCGATGTTGGAGAAAAGGAGGGTCATCAGGCCTTCAGGCATGGCATTTTCTTTGATCACAGCGCTGCGGAACCACTGGGAGTCGCAGAGGAACCACAATTATACACATCTTCCAAATAAATAAACTGGTATGAAAACAGTAGAGCTTTAGTTTAGTTTCTTGGTTGGTCCAAACAAGTGACAAATAGTGATTTTTTTTCTTTTCTGGTGTTTCAATTTGAATGTGTTGAAGGCTAAACAAGAATTAGTTTAATGTCTTTTTCAATGGTAAAATGAACCTTAAAATTTCCTCAAAGCTCCTCATTTTTCTTTTTTAGTATTACTTTTTCAATTTCTTACTTTGATTTTTGGTTTCTGTTGTCATTACCATCTTTTGATTCCTTACTGTTTGAAAAAAAGGGATGCACATTTCTACATTTTCTTCACAATGACCACATTAGGTGTGTCGTGGTAAATCGAGTAAAAAAACTTAAATTAAAGTTGAATCAAAACTCACCACAGTGATGACCTCCAGGTCTTTCAGGTACGTTCGCTCCGTGGTCAGAATCTCTTTGGCAATGAAGTAGGCCTTGTCGGTTGGATATCTCTGAAGCAGAAAGGTGCCACAAGTTTTAAAACTTAGTGATGATGATGATGATGACAAAACTCATTTTGAGAGAACTTAACTTTTGTTTTCCGAATGGAAACTTAATTTCTCCATTGTCTGAACAAACAATTAGACAATCCCGTCCCCTATTACAAATTAAAAGGCAGGTGTAGTCTGTTTAGTTTCTTTACAAAGGGGTTGTGAGGCGGGGGGTGGAAGGGTGGCATATAAGCAGTGTACCTTCCTCCTGCCCTCCTCCTCCTCCTCTAGCCTGGCATTGCTGCCCACCTCGCTCAGGATGGGGCTTTGCAGGGGAGACGGAGCCTGGCCCGGCAGGCTGAGGGTCGACATCTGGAAGGAGGGTGACAGGCAGAGGGGCCCCTTGGAGTTGAAGGGTGAGAGTTGAGGGCTGTCCACGACTGAATCTGTGGAAGAGGGAAACAGAAATGAAAGATTATGTGGAGTTGGGGAAGTTGGTTAAATGAGAATAAAAGAGTTAAATGTCTCTCATACTCCAACTCCAACATGGGTCCAACATGAGTTTATGAGTCAACGACCACGCTCTAAACACCAAAGTTAGTACAATAGCATATTTACAGCAAAACTTTATGCTGCACACAGGAAGATACACTCAACCTTCATCTTCACCTAAACTGTTTTTCCACAATTATCTAATTTCCTCTCAGAGAAAAACAAGTAGAATGGTTCATCACACACACTGGCCATTAAATGAAGGGGGAGATGGCAGAGTAGACCCAGGCAAGTAATGGCTCCCACATTTTCCCCTCCTCGCCATTGTTTTCAGAGCCCTCTATGAGAAGGACAAATGACTCATTACCAACTTATATGAGCCTAATTCCATTTCAGAGAACTTGCTCTGCTGCTTTTGTTCTGCACGAGAGCTTCGCTACACAACAACCGAGGAGACAAAACAAGCACATGAAGCGCCAGGCTGTCCTATTGAGTCACAGGTCACCACAGCTGTTCTTCTAATTCTATCAGAGAGGAAAACGAAAGGGAGAGAAAAAAAGGGGGAGGCTGAAAAGGAAAGGAAAAAAAAAACAAAAAAAACGTACTCGACCCGGAAATAATTGCTCATGCAGAGACTTATCAGGAATGTGGCCTGTCTGGAGGGTAAACAGTTGTTTATAGTCAATGTGAGAGCAGCACAGGGGAAGGCAGGAGGGGAAAGGAGGGCGGACGTCAGGCTCCACAGCCAGAGGACGGGGGTTTGCTGTGGAATGACTTGGCACAAAGCCTGTCCAAACAGAGAGCACACACACTCAGCTGGAATTAGGTTGAGGAATCTTGTGTATAACCCCCCCAACAACATATGAGTCTGTTGTTTCAAAAGTAAAAGAGTGTGTGTATTGACTTGTTGCGAGACAATACAGGCTTCATCTGCTAATGCTGTTACACTGAGGAGGACTCAGCTCTAAACAGGATAATTAACTCCTCCAGGAGGACATGTGATACAGTCGTTCAAACGATAAAAGCACTGGCTGAAGTGTGGGGCACTAATGAGTCACCACAGACAACATGGAGCATGTTGCTGCAGCATATGACCCCAGCTTTTAATGACTTTGGGGAGGGATCACAAGCTGCTCCTGCACTTTCATTAACATTTCAAATCATTCAAAAATGAAGAAGAGGATAAAACTGCAGAATTATACAGAGTACTTATCATAGTGTATCATAAAAGCATTAAGGGATCAGTCATTTTGGCCTTTTAAGGTAAGGTGTGCCACCCTCATCACTGGGGCATCTGTTAAAGCAGTATCAAGAATTACATCAGTATTGCTCACATGATTTCAGTCTGCATCTCAAAAAGAATTTTAAGTCTGACATTCATGGTACCCAAAAGTGATTACTTTATTCTTGAGAGGAAAACATACAAACATTAAGTACAAATCGTTTATGATAAGTAAATATACAAATTCAGGATTAAGTGATGATTACTCAATGCCTAAGTGCTGTTAGCTTAGCTGGTTATAAATGTCAGCCCGTCATGAATTAAGTCTTTAGTCGAGATGTGGGGAGTAGGACATGGCAGACAAGAAACCAAAAGGTAAAAAAAAAATGTTAAAAAAAAGTGAGAGAGAATAAAAGCCAGCAAGACAAAACCCTTCATCAAATCTCTATGTGGTTTACTGCCACTGATCATCTCCAAGGTGACACAGAAACTGTCCACACTTGTGACTGTAGAGATATCATAATAAGGAAATATAAAAAAATGGCTACTCGCCATCCTTCAAAATGACAATGAGAACAGGTGAGTATTTATCAACTGTCTTTTGGTGACCAGAGAGAAAAATGCTTAACTTTGAAAGCCCCTTTCCCACACACGTGCTTCCTGGAAACCTCCCATACCTATTAAAAAGATAACAGGAACGTACACCTGAGATAAAAGCATATGGCATAAAACAAGTGAAAGTAAGTGCTTTAAGGCACTGTGGTGCAAGTGCTGCTGACAAAACAAAACTCTGTGAGGTTGCACAGAGAAAAAAGCAAACTGTGCAGAGAGTCAAGTGAAATCTCCCCTCAGGCAGATTTAAGTGAGCTAAACAAAAGGAAATCAAAAACTGGACTTGCTGAGTCAAGGAGGAAATGACATCAGTGAACTAACAAAGCGCTACTGATTAGTTTGATATGAACACAGTATTAGGTTTTCAGGTTGTATGGCACAGTAAAATCATCTGAGGTCAGACTCGACCTGACACGACACCGCAGACTAATCTGTGGCCTGGAGGGAGGCTGATTAAAAAAAGCTCCGTGCATACTCTCACATTAGTGACAGACCACATGACTGAAAACAATCGCTCCTTTATCAAAGCTTAAAAATAATATCATAAAAAATGTGGCTAATATAAGAAGTGATGAAAAAATCATAGCTAATGTGCAAAAGACCCCCCCAAGACCACCCCGAGACATGCTAAAGGCCAGAAGAGACGAGGCAGTGTCCACCCTCACAACACACATTGCTGGTACAACTAAAGCTCCCACACCTGCTGCTGTCAAAGAGTCTCCTGGAAGTTACAAAACTCTGATGGTTTGAGACGTGGACAAACGTCACATCTGGACACTCCATGCATCCTTCCAATGTTCAATAACTAGGACTAGCATTATTCTAATAAACACTATCATACATGGCTAGCTACAGCCCGACATACATGTGATACATTCATTTTGTATAAAGTGGTGTTAACAGTGTACTTAACGGCTCATTAGTACACTGCTTACATTCTTCAACTTCTCTAAATATGACATCTAAATATCATACCTATTCCACCTATTCCACAAAGGGCCGGTGTGGCTGCAGGTTTTCTTTCCAACCAAGCAGCAGCACACCAGACTTGACTCATTTAATCAACAGATATTAGTCTTCAGACAGCTGATTGGTCAAACTGTGTGCTCCTGGTTGGCTGAAGCAAAAACCTGCAGCCACACCAGCCCTTTGTGGAATAGGTTCCCCATGCGTGTGTTAGTTGGTGAAATACTTTTCTTATCCTTCACCATCTTGGTGCTATGTGTGGTGCTGCAACTACTTTAGCCAGCAGATGTCAGTGAGGCACGGAAGTGCAAATGCAAAGTGGGGCTCCATGGCATGTCTTGTTTTTTCCAAACACAGGAGGCCTGTGAAGGATCACTGAACCTGGACAACTGTTGGTCTCACTTTTACCCTGAGATTAGAGACTGATTAATCATCACCACTCTGATTGCACTCCAAATGGCACACTACACAAAATGAACCATCTAAGAAAAGGTTTGAAAGCCAGATGATGAAGATTATTACTGCTGATAATGACAAAACAAATAGGTTTTCATTAAGTACTTTTATATCCTATTTGTAAGTCAAATAAGGTTAGAAATTATCATAAAATATCTCCTACAAAGTTCCTTTCAACGTTCTATATTTGAGTATGCTAAATTGGAAGCATAATGCCAGGCCTTCAAATTAAAAGATGGACATTACTTTTCTGGCCTCCTCTGAGTTAACTTGCTATGTAATGAAAACCTAACATTCCTATGCCTACTTATTTTTTTACAACTATAAAGGATGAAAAATGAGTACTGAACAAGCTTCCAAAATAAAAGCACAAAATGTTTTCTGAAATGCTTGAGGAACTTGCCCCAAATCAACATTTGCTCTAAACAGGCAGAATGCTACTAAAAAAACAAAGAAAGACTATATTATTCAAGACTCTCATGAAACAAGAGGCCAAAACGTGATAGGCCAAGTTTCATGAGAAGACAGGAGTGATTAAAAAAAAAAAAAAAACACAACCTGACCATGACGGGCACCGAGGGCAACAGATCAAATGACTGATACACGTAGGAATAACAGCACTGCTGCCAAAAACCAAAGTATGGAGCAGGAAATAAAAATGAAGGCGTGTTGCTGTTCATTGCTGTTAATTACAATGCCGCAAAAGAGTTTTTCTGTACATTGGACAGCCCTGACCCGGGGCCTCAAGAGCCTTAAAGACATGTTACATTTTAAGGTGAGGGGATCCAGAGGTGTCTGCGAGTGCCAAGGCCTGCAGGTTGTGACACTGGAGGAGGAAGCCCTCTATACCACTGTTCCCTGTCAGGGGGTTACTGTAAAACAAATTCTGCTCAGGGGGAAGGATGCTGTCAGAGCCCCAATCAGAGTCTGAGTCAGAGCTGCCGTTCCCAGAGCCCTCAGTGGCTGTGGGCGGGTAGCTGAGCTGCTCGAGCTGCTCCACCAGGTCACTGAACTGAACAGCTGAGCTGCTGTCAGAGCGCACAGAGTACGCTGGAAAGTTTACCATTGAGCTGGCTTCTGACTGGAAGTCAGAGCCAGGCAGGCGAAGTGAGGAGGAGTCAGGGCCTCCGTAACCCACGGACATGGACTCACCTGCGGAGCTGAGCCCCAGGTTGTCCAGGGAACTGCACTCAGAGCGGTTATTCACTAAGGAGCTGGTCTCTGAATGACCAACGATGCTATCAGGGAAGGGGTTGGTATTACCATTTAGATCCTCAATGCCCACACTAAAGATCCTGTTTTTGCTGAGGTCAGTCTCCTCCACATCATGAAACTGGTCCTTGTCCTCAAGCCCGTACGAGTAGGCCTCGGCCCCCCCACCATAAAAGGATATTTCAGTGGGATCATCATCTATGAACTCCTCTGTGACATGCAAAGGTGAGTTGGACATTGAAAACATGGGATTCTGTTTGGTTCGCAAAAGCTCTGCCTCAAAGGCCTCAGGTGTAAGAACCCCCTTCCTCTTCCCTCCACCCCCTCCCACTGTGCACCCGGGTCCCCGTCGCCCACCAGGCTCATTATCCTCATTGCCATTTTTGGAAGGCTGGGATTGGGAAGTGCTACTCCCTATACACACAAACAAGGGGCTGCAGTGTCCTGCTGCCTGATTGCTAGGGGCACCTTGAAAAGCGTAGTGGGATGGGGAAGCAGCCTTGACAGGTTCTTCCATCGGGGGGCTGGGGGGTCTCGTAGCTTGCAGAGGGGTCTGAAGTTGCTGCTGCTGCTGCTGGAGAGGCGCTGGAGAGTGGCTCAGTGCAGGCAAAGGCTGGGGCTGTGGTTGGAGATCTGTTCGTGGGAGGACACTAGACATGTGCACCGGATGGAAGGACACTGTAGCAGAGGAAGGGGAGCCCGGGGCCCTGAGACTGTCATTGAATGACAAGCTCTGAAACAGCGCAACACACAAGACAGGGAACAAAAGGGTGGAAAGAAAAGTGGAAAGTAATAAAAGGAAAGGAGAATTGTATTAGTTTATTCAATTCAACTCAAGTTAAAGATTTAATTCAATCTTTTGCAAAATGCATCAGCCTTGGAGTGGCACTGACCTGTTTTGGCACATCTGGTGCTAGAGAGCGAGCAGACATTCGTATTTTACTATTCCTCCTGGGCAACAGAGAAGATCATGTCAGTATCATAACGATCAATGTTAATTATTAGGAAGAATTAGAAAAGAAAAGAAAACATCCTTCCCATTAAAAGTGTATACACAATATATAGAAACGCACACACACCTCTGGTATGGCGTTCTCTTTGCTCCGTTTTCCCTGACGTACTCTACAAGTTGCTTCTGGGTCCTTCCACTGACAGAAATAGGTTTGAATTAAAATACTAGATAAAGAAACTTCACGGCTCCTCTCAACAAGGGTTACAATGACATATTCTTTTTATGTCAGAGGTTTCTACCTGTATCTGAAGGATGAGCCTCTAGTGAAGAGGATAGCTTTGGATTTGGGTTGTGGTTGGTCAAACAAACGGAAAAATGAGTGATATTCAACACAGATCTTCCAAAAGATTTTACACTGGTCTCGACTGGACATCATAAACTCCAGCGTGTCCTGATGGGGCCCCTAGAAACAAAGATAAGCTCATCAGTGAATCAGGAAAGTCGGGCATACACATAAAATAAACTTCCAGCTCAAACAAGGACACAGATCTTTTCATTAATACGTACATGAACCTCTGGGTGGAGCTTGATCAAGAAGCGTTTTCTTTTGAAGCTGAGTTTGCGTATCTTGGACCAGTTGAAGGTATTTATTTTTGTGTTGCCCTGGGAGAATAAATCATGTTAAAAAGAGCGAAATGCCTTTGAGCCACATTCTTGAGGACTCGCATTCACAAGAGAGCTGGTATGCTGGCAGCAATCACCTGAAAAACCTGAAGGCCCATGTGAGCAACAGCCAGGTTGATCTTGGTGCCCTCCCTGTCAGCTGCTGGGTGGAAACGGACGCCGTACATCTCCAGTTTGCGGGAAATCTCCAGGATTTGGAAATCTGACTCGGCAGGAGTCTGGCCCCTGAAACAGAAATTGTAACAAAGCCATGAACATTCATGAGTAACAACTCTATTCATGCTGATTCACACAAAATTTCAGTCTTGGCTGACCTTATAAGACAGATTAGAAAACTAGACACTGTCCAATGCTGGCTCAGGACCAGTTTCCAAAACAGGAACTACTTTCTCTAGTTCAAATGGAGCAAGGCTTAATCTATGAGCTGCTTTTATTTAACCTTAACATGGGTCCATTAGGCCAAATGATACAAGACAACGTAGCAAGCTCTTGTAATTATGCAGATGGCACCCATATTTACCTCAGTTTGTTACTAAATAATGATGCTGCAATACTTGAACTTCAACATCAAGTAAAAAAAAAAAAACGAGATAGCTGAACAGAGAAAACTGTATGTGACCATCTCCCAGAACTGACTAAAACACTGCTGCATCTTTAAGCTCGATATTCCCCATCCTGCATTTATCAATTTTTAAATTTTAACCATCTTTGGATATGAAATGTGCCACATTAATAATCGCTCCCTTTTCTCAAAGTTCTTTCAGAATCCCAGATGATCATCACCAACATGCTATTTTAAGTACTTGCCATTTACAGCTACACTTCCCTCTACGAATTGTCAGTCACCAAGTTTACTGAATTGAACTGGAGCAGCTACAGCTTTTATGTTTCCTTGAGCACATTTTAAGGACGTACTTCGCAATAAATGGGGCTTGTGGAGCCAATAGCGTGTTCCCTGGTGGCTATGATGCAGCTTTCCTTTTGATCAACCACATGCAATCTGAACAAACTGAGACTGTATCATGACTTGTACGTCGAGTAGCGTGACCTTAAATCCTTTATAACTTTAAGGATTTGAGAAGTGTTATCTAAAACCATGTGATTACAACCAAACAGCATGTTAGGAAGACATATCCGTCCAATCATCACCACATTCTAATTTTGCTCATCCGTTAAGCAGTGAAATCTCCTTAGGGCCCTCCCCTGCCCCACTGGCCTTATGGCTAATAGACCGGCCAGAGTGGGGGATTAGGCCAGAGGAACTTGCCGCTTGTGCTTCCACCCTGGCAACCAAGGGAAGAGATTAGCAAAGGTCTTTCAAGCCACCTAATACACTGGTTTGAAAATAGCCCCTACTGGCTATAGGATACCACTGTGCTAATAAGGTGGCTGATGGTGGGAAAAGTGCAGGAAGCAGTTTTGTGAAGCTCTAACCACTGAAACAAGACAAACCCCCTCATTAGAGTTGTTTAGCAAAAAAGCACAGTTCTGCCTCTGTGGACTCGTCTAATCATAGTTAACACTAAACATTTGTGTTCAAAGCCACATGCAAGGGGCTCAGGGTGATGTATCACTGCTTACAAGTTTCAGAAATCATGATTCATGCGATACATGTTTTGTGGAGACATAATCATGGACTTCAGATGACGTAAAAGGTTGGAAAGCAACAATGTGTAGATTCGAAATTGGGGGTTCTGGTTTGTTCTAACCATTTAACCATGTATGAGTCAATACTTAAGATTTCTCACATAGACAATACAAACCAGTGTGACTGAAGTGGGAAAGAAGTATGTATGCATTTCCTAAAAACAAGTCTGCCTTTGAAAAAGTACCACATTCAGGTTGGATATACCAACATGTTTGTCATCTGAGCGCCTACGTATTCTTTTACAGCCAAAACAAAAACTGCTTGTACTTCTCACTAGTGTTGTATTTCTTTGGTGTACTGTGATTATGCCGTTTGTATTACCACTATATCACAGCGGGAAGTAACTACACTAAACCACGACAGCGAGGCCCTGCTTGGGACCGAGGTCGGCCTGTGACAGTCTGCAGCTGTGTCCACGTCACAGTAAACTGACTCAACATGTTGTTTTTGTGAACTAAAAGAACACAGTGAAAACACTGTGATGAAGTGAGAATGAGAGCTGCAGCCTGGCTCTCAGCTGGTTATTCTGTGGTTGAGATGACACACTGCAGCAAGTTGATGGGATTGAGAGTTGCCCACTTTGACTTTGTTAGTGGGAGAAGGGAAAGACTGGTTACTCCTGGTTTGGTGGTGATCATTTTCTTACACTGTCACATTCAATAAGGAGGAAGCAGAGCACACAGTCTGACAGGAAACAAATGTAACGCAGACAAGAAGGAGAGACTCACATGTGCCTGCTGTGAAGCTCCAGGATCCTCTCCTGCACCTTGTCTTGATAAGGCAACAGCTTGTTCATCCTCAGGTAGTCGCTGTCTGCTACCTCGTCATAGTCACCAATCTCAGCTGTGGTTCATGGAGGAGGAAGGGGGTCTCAGTTTTTCTTTGTACATCAACGTACATATGTATTAAGAAAGGACCGCTGACTCTCAGAGTGGCCACGTTGGTTTTGTCAGGGCTTTATGGCAAATCAATTATAAGTTCTATGACATTTATCTATTTATCTGTGGCAGCTATAGGATGAGATTTGAGGGCTGAATACTTCTCAGTAAAATAAACTTTTAGTGCAGGAACCTGGACATTTTAGTGTCTGTCAGCTCTAACACTGAACTGCCTGGTCCAAACAACTTTACAATTAGTACAGCTTTTGTGAATATTCTTAATTTACAATGTGCTGCTCAATCGTGCAAACATAAATCACATTTAATTAGAAATCAAGCACATGTTGAAGTTAAAATAACAGTTTAAACGTACACTGGACGAGATGAGAGGCCAGCAGGGCTCCAGTATTTTCTGTGCAGATCAACCTGCCCTCCATCAGATCCCTTTTCATCTGCAGGGAGAATAAGTACCTAAAAAAACACAGAGGCTTAGTGTCCAATTGTTTTTGTTCATGACAAGTAAATGAGCACATGACAAGTAAATGGATTAAAGGTCTCTAAGAAAGTTAAATATGACATAACAGCACTAACAGCGACTATGAAAAACCTGCACTGAAATTTTAGGGTCCTTTAGTTGTTGACTTCTTTGTTGTTAAAAGAAAATAAAGACATGCTCTGATGGCTACTGGGCATTACAAAAACCTCTGGGAGGACAAATACTGTAATTCCCTGAAAACCATAACCGTGAGCTTCTGAGAAGTAAAAAATAACGTTTTTCTGCACAGGCTTGAGACAAATGTAATATCCAATAGGAAATTACAGACACTGACCTTGTGTACTCCTCCTGCAGCTGACCAGGGTCTGGGGGGAAGAATTTCACCGACAGTCTAAATAAGGTATTTGGTGGTCCTGAAAAACACGAAAACATCATCATCAGCATGCATGCACATTTTCATTAAAAGGAGCCTGAGCTAATATTTGAGCTCACTTACTTCTGACTTGTCTAACAACAGGTTTTGTGGGTTCCAGCCAAACCTGAAGAGAGAGAAATAGCATCATCTCAACAATATTACCAGAACCTTTTACATCATTTGACAAGGTGGTGACAGCTTCACCTTGATGACTCCTTCACAACAGATTCCACTATCAGTCAGTGTCTGTCTGATAGTGGAGTCATGTGGAAATGATGTGGGCAGAAACTAGCTTCAAACCTGGCTCTAACACCGTCTGCTCTGGCACATCTGGGCCTGATTGCGGGAGCAATGTGCTAAATCCAGACAGATAAATTGAGAAATTGGTATCAGCTGATATTCATCAAAAGGCCTCTCTTAGCTCACTGTTACACAAATGAATGTTAGTGCATCAAACTAAATTCAGGAAAAGGTAAGGATGCTCGTATAATACTTATTCATAAACAATTATGGCCAAAATGATCAGTGGATCAGGAATTGATTTGTCAATCAACAGAGCGTTGTTTGATTGAAATTTTTAACCAATCATTAAAGTAACTCTTTAAAAAAAACACAAAAAAACACAAACATTTGACATTTCTGCTTCTCTGTTTGGTTTTTATTGTCATACTTCATAAAGCTGAATATCCTTGTGTTCTGGAAAACATCAAAATGAGCATAATTTTTTCCCCATTCGCCACATTTCAAAACCCCAAAATACTGAATTTCTCCACTGCTGAGAATCGTTTGGTATTTCTATTTGAAAAATAACAGTACACCATTCACTGATTTCAAAGCAGCTGTCAATTAATCAACTAAATCCTTTCAACTCTAATATGTTGTGTATTAGGATTTTTCTTTTAAAACTACAGCACGTGTTTATTTCATTAAGTCCTTAAAAACTTCCATCAGCATCAGTTCCAAATATCCTACATCATGTTTGACTGGTGTTGACTCTAACACAGGCTCCATCGTCTTTGAAGATGATATGTGTTTCATATCTCTTCTCTGTTGGCTCTATAAAAACTTCTAGGTGGTCTTAAATTACATTTATGTATTTACAGGAATGTAACAATGGAAAGTCTGACGTTTGTGTGTGGGTATTTGTGACGGACAAGTTAAAAATATTCCCAGATTACATACTGCTCAGGTCTACCTCCAGGATTGTACTATGAGAAGCTACAGGAGAGTAACTGAGCAGCCGATGAACGACTTCAAATGTAATCTTGACCTGGACTCAAGCCGTGCTTTCGGCAAGCTGTGACCTATGACCTTTAAAATCTTGCCTACCTTTGCTAGCCAGTACTTAGGATCAGTTTGCATGTCAGTTCCTGGATATTCAGTGTGTCAGTTTCAAAAAGGAAAGAAAACACACAGTTGCTGGTTTACTTACCCAGTTCAGCTGCATATTCTGAAATTCGAGGCCAAAGTAATCGCTCTCTATGAGGTTGCCTCTGTGGAAAACCTCAGAGAGGAGGGTCTGTCCAAGAGCTTTAGGCTGGAAGGAAAAGCAGCAAAGAGGAAGGACTCATTATTTGCAGCACTATGTCAATGCAAAGTTCTCGAAAGAGTGGTGATGGTGAATCTTACTTGCACTATAGCTGACAAACAACAAAGGTGATTAACCATCAAAAACAGATTTTCACTTGGGCCGAGGTGAGTAAGGCCATGCGTGTGTTCAAAGTGAACGTTGAGCAAACAGCCTGTCTGTGTGGTGCAGAAAATATTTGGCATCTGTAAATGATCCACTTCATTGTGCGTTTTATGGCCGTCTATGTTCCCTCTGTCTATTCTGACGGTTTTCTTGACTTGGATAAATAAATAAACTGCAAGAAATGTATCCTACTGTACATTTCCTGCCATCTGGTGCTGAGCAGAGTGCAGCAGAGTCACAAGCAGGAAATCTGCCGAAGTTTACCTTCTCAACGCTCAGGGGTTTGTTTTCACTAAATGAAGAACTAATTACTATGCACTAAGAACACTCTGCACTTGAGGTTTGGAATCCTGGCCTGTGACTTTTTGAGAAAATTATAGCCTAAAACATCTGGTTGTAATGTAAAATTGTATTTTTAAAAGCCTTATAAAAAGAACTGCTTTGCATTGGCTAAAGTAAAGCATTACAACTCAAGAGTGCCAGGAGAATTACTGTAGTTAGTCTTTTCATTTCTGTGATACAATCATATGTTCTGCATTCACAAAATCTATGAGTTGCAGGTGAAAGTTACTGACACAACATCCATAAATTCAGGAATCTGTTATAGAATGCCCTTTTTTTCTCTCCACACATTTACAGTGTCTGATTACAGCTGATCTCAGCCAGAGAGCGAAAAACTGGCATGTTAAAATACTTTGTCTGGGTTGTCTCTGAGTGCATGCCAAGCATACTATTCAGACAGCATCAGTAAGCATTCGCTGTGCATCTGTGGCCAAATGTAAGGAACACTTTGAGGGATTCTGTCTCAGTTTGACTCGTTCAGTGAATACTGATTCACCAGAGCCGATCTAATCACGCGCTAATCTCTGAGCAGACGGATCCAGTGTCTGAAGCGCTTTGTCAACAAAGTCATCTCAGCAAAACCAAACCTTCCCTGTCAATAAAAGACAACATGTCCAGGCAAGTTCCCTCTTTAACGTTTAAACGTTCAACCTCTTTCAGTTTTGGTTCAGTGTAAACTGAAGGTAAACAGCTTTCAATAGTTAAGACTAACTTCTACACTTTTATGTAGATATAATCAGCCCAATAACTGCTAAACCATGGGATTACATTATATGTGTATAAAATGATATTTCACCAAGCTGTGAAAAATTACAACTCAGAATTGTGCAAATTGGTTTGAAATGAAAACCAGAAAGTGATGGCAGATCAGAATAAACTGTCATTTATTTCCTCAGTGCAGCTCTCATGAGCAAACTACTGTGTGTTGACTGGTGTGCTTTCAGAAGCTCCTCCTTTGTGTTGGTCATTAACCCTACGCAGGAATATGAAACTGTATTCACTGCACTCTGGTCTCAAGGGAGAGCAAAAAGCTCCTCTGGGACATTCGGCTTTATCTTCCACAGTCACAGAGGGAGGAAGCATGATTGGTCCCAGAGCAGAGCCATGCAGGAGCTACACTCCTGCACACCAGCCTCACCTCCTCCTAAATACACCCAGTGTCATTTCTTGACAATGTACAACTGTGCAGGTCATTCCCCTGTAAATAACTTCCCTTTCCTGCTGACTCTGGGTTATCTGTGTGTGCAATCAGTTAGTGTATACAGTCATGTGGGCACAGTTATTATACTGCACCACCATTATGAAATGTTTGGCATCTCTTCATTCAAAAACAGTTATTCCCAGTGACAGCCAGGGGAAAGAAAGCCACGTGACAACTGAAAGGAGCCAAACTTTAATCTAGAGCAACAACATCGCTGAGCAGGCAGTGACAGCGATCATCTGCGTGCTCTCTTTGCTCAGTAGGGTTGAGAGAGCCATAGATAAACTATCAGCAGCACCAAGTGACAAAATATCCTAGGATATAGGTTGAAGTGATAGATTTTCCTTTTGTTAAATGCTGCTGAAATTATTTCCTCATTGATCAGTTGGTGAAACAACTGAAATTAAGTCTTGCATTTCCCGGGTCAAGTTGAGGACTTGCTGCTGTTTCATTGTTGTAAAAAAACAACAAACAAACAAGAAAAAACATTCATACTTCATAGACGTCCATCACTGGATTTTTGAAGGCTGATAATAACAACAGTTTGGAGCAGGAAAAAGCCGATAGCTGATTAATCAGCCAATATGAAAAAACTAATGAAAAAAAACACACATTATGAGTCAACAGGTCTAGACAGCTTGCTGTGAATCAGCACAGTCTGTCATCACATGGGTAAAAAGACGAGTGAGAACCAGTGGCTCAGCTGTAGGAAGCTCCACTTCCGCAATACAGGAGCCACTTTATTTTGCATTTCGAGCCCTGCTTAAATATGAATGATCTCAGGTACACAACAGTGTTACCCTGACCTTCTGTGTGAAGATCTGCAGTCAGTTCCTTCCAAAGCAAACTGTCAAAATCGTACTCGATTAAAAAAATACATTCAGGTATCTCATTTGGTCAGCATCCCCCAGCCCATGTACAACTGCCACTCCAATAAATATGTCTCAAAAGCAGCACAGGCTTCCACCTAACAGCCCGTGATGTGACAATGAGATCAAGCTCAGTGTGTTCACACCCAAGTTGCGGGCTGGACCACGGTCTCATTTCTGAGCTCCAGCGTTAAGGCAGGTCAGTGGGTCACCCAATCAAGCTCTGAAAGCAGCCGGGATTATGACAAACAGATGTTTCTGTGGGAGACAAGTCTTCCCGTGTTTGTGTGTGAGGAGGGAGGGGGGGCAGCACTTGAGTGGTGAGCTTGAAAAGAAGCCAGCTATGTGGGAGGACTGCTCTTCTCATGCACAGAGAATGAAGAATACACACACGCACGCACACACACACACACGCGAAACCCAGATATGACCCATCCCAATTCGATGCCTGGGTGTACCTTGCATGACAGGTTAAGCGTGGTTTATCAGACGGCAGTTATACTTTCCAGCCTACAGTGAAAGGCGGTGAGCTCCAGAGGAACCTCCTCCTGACAGCAGGGGTGTGTTGGGGCTTGCATTTGGCACAGTAGGATGTACATTGTTTAGACATCGCCACCAGGAGATTTCCCACAGACACGCATTTTAAAGCTCTGCACTCCAGTGGCCACTTTCACACGTTGGTGAGGAAACGTTTCAAAGTTCGGCAGGTTCTTTGAGGACTTTCTTATCCAAATGGCAACTTTCATTTCAATAATTGCTGCTGATTTCTTCTCACCACCTGGCTTAGGGACACGCCTGCGGGCAGCTGGTCAAAACAGCAGCGGATAAACGCCGTGTGGAGGTAATCAGGGTCAGGTGTGTCAGTGTGCCTTCTGCTCAAGTCACCTGTGTAACCCAAATACGCTGCAACCTCAGCCTGGTTTTTCAAAGCAGACAGAAACTAGTGAGTGACAGATAGTCTGTGCTGGCACTAACAAGTAAGAGCAGGAGAGCTGTGTAACGTGCAGAGCGAGGGGCTGTTTGAGATGTTAAACAAGTCCTTCTAGGCACAGCCATTAGATTGTTTAGCTACTTCAGCTCACAGTGGGACAGTGTGAGTGCTTTGTATAGATGAGAGCCGAGTGCTCAGCTGTAGTGGTTGTAATGAAGAGTGCTCCTTTTTTGAGCATGCACATGAAACACACTCCCAGTTGTGCTCGATCAGTTACAGACAAAATCAGACTCTTGTACATTTCCTAACTACAAGCAAGCAACTTTTTCAGTCCAGAAATCTTGCTCAAGACCACATCAAAACACTTTTAAACAATTCTTTGTGTGTTTCACAAAAGCAGTGGTAATTCATTACCATCGAATTACACAAGTTTCATCATCTGGTTCTCTCAAAAAAAAAAATCTATCTGATTTCTACAACAGGCCGCTGCTCGAAATTCCTCGGCCAAACTTTGAACAGGGCTTCACTCCTGTGTGTGTCCCTTCCCCCACCTCCCCAGCTCAAACTTTGTACTGGCCTGACTGCTCCCTCTAAACTACTCTTTTAACACCAGCCGCTGCCCCTCTGTCTCCCCCAAACCCACTTGGTAGTCAGCCTTGCTATTTATGTGCTTGTTTGCTAACACTAAAGCAAAGCTTGCCCTGGATTCCCTCCCACCAATATACCCCCCTAACTGTACTGCAATTTCACACAGCTAGGTCCCACATACCACCCTCAGCTTTTTTGCAAGTTTCGAGCTGGAAGTTAAGGCCAGCGAAGGGATTGGCTGTGCTGGATAAAAGAAGCCTGTGTTTCTCTGTGCTCCTGGCCCTGCCTCCCTGTCCAGAAACCACAAGGCTGAGCTTTCTCCTGTGCTGCCTGTGGGAGGGGCCTATGGATAAGAGCCATGCAAGCAAATGTCTGCTGATGATGACCATGCTGGGTACCTGCACTAGATAAAGGCCAACAGATCAAAGCACACGCACTCTGATCTGATTTTGTCTGTTGCAGGTCCAGGCTGTAGATATTATGTGGCCATAAATCCACGTTATCTATCACAGTGTTCCTTTATCATTCTC
Source organism: Selene dorsalis (assembly GCA_900303245.1). Classification (NCBI taxonomy): domain Eukaryota; kingdom Metazoa; phylum Chordata; class Actinopteri; order Carangiformes; family Carangidae; genus Selene; species Selene dorsalis. The sequence goes on along the minus strand of OMNW01007292.1, from coordinate 47,758 downwards.
ACAAGAAATCAAATCTATAAAACTTCACAGATTTCACTGCATATAAGGGAGCAAAAAAAAATTTCAAGTCATATTTGACATCAGAGTGTGTATGTATCAGAGTAACAGTGAGAGGAAATAGCAGGTGATGAAGAGTGTACACAAACATGTAAGATATTTGGGCAGCTGAGCAACCAAACTGCCACAATGAGGGGAGGCAGTTGCTTTAAGGCCACAACCATTTTGGACATTCAACACTGCAATTTCAGACCTATTTTTACATCTAGTATTCATGAGGGAAAACTACAGTTCAAACGTAGGAGAAGTTATGCTGCTCCATTCATTTTTATTTAAAGAGACTGTGGTCAAACAGACATAAAAGTCCAGATTGATACGGCACACTGTCTGTGCGGTTTAAAGGGAAATTATTGCCAGGTTGTTTATGGCTCTGCAGCCATTCTGTACACACACATAAATGCTATTCTTCCACCGGCCCACAACTCCTCAAACTGAATGAACAGAAATATTAAAGCAATGTTGGGCAGCGGTGAACAACCGAGCCTCTCAGAGGACATCTTGTTCTCAGCAAACTGCAGTCTGCTTGACAACAGGATTGCCGTCATTCCCCTTTTGCAGCCATGTATTTCTGTCTGCCACCTCCTATCAACACGTCGTCCAGAGCTTACTTTGATCTCTCTAAGCCAAGTTTGGTTGTTTTTCGATACGCAGGGCTGAATATCGCCATAAAATCTCAAAAGTTTATTTTCCTGGAGACTGAGCACTGCATGGACCCACTTCCCTACAAATGAAAACTTGCCCGTCGCACGTTGTTAGCTTAAGACTTTGAGACAACATATGGTGCATAAGATTATGAAATGTCTGTCTCAGCAGTGCTCCTAAACTACATCTGCCAGAACCGGTATTGTTGTGGCTACATGAGGATTTAGGACAGAGTAGCTGCACAAGTTACATACATTAACCCATTGCTACACAATTAGTGGCTGCCAGCTCCAGTTATATTACAATGAAAATTAAACCCCCTCCATCAGCTGCACAATGACTTGGTTGTTTATTCATTGTGGAAACTTTTCTTTGATCACTTTGCCT
>OMNW01007292.1:30565-46650 GCA_900303245.1 Selene dorsalis | reverse complement strand
CCCCTTTTCTTTTACAGAAAAGGCAGGAAACTTGCTCTGATATAGTGGCTTCCTTATTGCTTCCTATTCGCCTTCTCAATGACTCCAGCAGCAACTTGGCAAGTAAACATGGGAAAGCACTGTCACAGTGTGGATCTAAAAGTTTGTTCAAGACAACTGACAGTCTTTAAAAGAGATTAACTATAAAGTAATTACAGTGAAAAGAAACTGTTTGGCTGTATCTTCACTTATGTTTAACATTTCAGAGTATTAAGGCATCACTATATGTTAAGTTAAAAGGCATAAAAAAGCATGAAGTTTGTCAGTCCTCTCCTGTCTGCCAAATAAATTAAGTCAAGTCATCCCAGATCAAGACAGGGTGGGAGACGTAAATCCTGGGGCTGATTACTGTAAAGCAAAGTAAGACTAGGTCCACTGTAGTCTGTCCATGATTGCATCCTGCACTGAGGAATACACAGGTTTATCATTTAGACTCTTTTACCATAACTGTGTTTAATCGAATCATAAACATGAACTCATTCACGTGCTTAAGGCCTGGATGGTCATATGTTGTTCACACCAAAGAGCAGGAGAGAAAACGATCACTACTGCTTAGGCAGAAATAACAGCAGACATAAAAAAGTGCCCTGGTGAGTTACACTTAGTTGCCCAAATAATGCCTGACTTAAGGAGGAAGAGATTTCCGCACCAAAGCCATGTGGCAGCTGTCCCCAACCCCAGCTACAGCAAGCAGGATAACAGGCCTGTAAGGTAAGATACAGCCTGCTGTAACCAAACTGCAGACTTATCAGTAGTGTAAATAGAAAAGGTTTCAGGACACACAACAAGGCTGTGAAACAGTTAAGGAGACACTTACATCGATGTCAAAGAACTCCTGGGAGTCGTCCAACCCCTGCACACGGATTTGTAGTCCTCGCCCATGGCTTTTGCTCCCGCTGACCATGTTGCCACTGAGACTCTGGCCTGGCTCCAAAGTGCTGATACCAGCATTGAACTGGGCTCCCAGCCTTGTGCCAGGAGTCTGCAGGACCCGGTATGAACCCTCTATCTCCCCCATTGCAGGTCAGAGCAGCTCCTCCACACCTCACTCCTGCAAACACAAGTAGAGGAGGACAACAACAAACAAATCAGCATCAAAGTTTAGGGAATATTACAAAACATGATGAAACAACAGTGGTTAAAATAAAGTTACAGTTAGTGTGGGAGTGGGTGAAGCTGTAATGAAACTCGAGTCACAGCTCAGTCCTGGTGGTGACCGGTTTAACATAGTTTTGGCATGTTTCATTCAAACTGTAGTCTGACTACCTGAGGCTGTTTATGGACATGCGAGGCTCATGCTTTATTCTCACAACACATCAGACTGTTACATATTATCCGATAGCCAATAAAATACTATTCTAATGTAGCATTCAACAGTGGTGATTTAAAGCCTGACCAATAAGACGACCCAAAAATACAAGAAGTACTGACGGCGTGCAGATTTGCGTTTATTCGCGGTGGTCGCATGTGGGCCTCACTGGCTCACTAGACCCGAGTGTTGCGTTCACGGATAACTTCAAATGAGAAAAACAACCGTGCAACGTGAACGAAAACTTCAAAGAATGTACAGTTTACTTTCTTTTCGAAAGAGAAGGCTCAGTTTACCGACGAGAGCTGAGCTCAAGTAATAAAACCCTCAACCCCGTTTTCTCTCCGACAAAGTCGCCCACACCAGAATATCACAAAATGATAATTATGTCCACAAAACAGCGTCAAACCTACCGTTCTGTCCGTGTGGAAACTAAATACTAAAAGTTTGCAACAGCGAAAAGAAAAGGACACTACTCCAGTCCATGGTCGTCGTCGTCGTCGTCCGAAGGAGTGCGCACTCAGACTACTTGGTCATTGGCTGCAGCACTGCTCTGCGTCCTGCTATTGGTTCAGCTGTGTCCGAGGTTTGTAGCTTCAGAGCCAACACTTACCTTCTTTTACTTTAAATAGCGTTGATGGATGGAGAATATACTGGTCCGCCTTAAAAAATTACACGTTGTGTCGTTTTTTGTTGTTGTTGTTGTTGTTGTTTTAAATAAGCCCCCGTGGAAAGTTCTGCAAGTTTACAAGTCTCCTCGGGCCGATAGTTGTCAACACCCAGAGGAAACAAAAGGACAGTTTTATCTGATTAGTTTTATTTGATTTGACTCACCAAGCCAAACAGGCTTTATTGAAGTTTGGACTGAGGTGGACCCGTAGATGACACGGAATACGTGTGTGATTTTCACTTTAACTGTGAAATAATAATAGATTAAGAGACAATATGTAGCCTATCCGGCATGTCAATGTTGCAGTCAGAGCTTAATCAATATATGTGATGAGCTGTTTGCACTTCGGTCCATTGTTTCGCAGCAGGGCTTGAACAAAAAGAGTCAAACAGAACTAAAATGAAGAGCCGGAGAAACTCCCTCTGATGTTGTGATAGAGCTCCCCCTGCTGTTTCCGTCACAATAAAGATTAAAGTTACATCATCCTTAAAAATCTAACTTCTGCTGCATATGTACATGGACTATATTTTCATCATCTTTTCATCATCTTTTTATGTGCTAAGATGTATCAAATAAAAGGTTGCGGTTTGTGAAAAATAAATCCACAGTGTATTCAAAATTTAAAAAAAAAAGTGTAGAGGGATTTTATGTTGTAAATTATGTAACAGGTGTGTATATTGTAAAGTGTCACTACGTAAATCACAAGGATAATAGAACATTTCACATTGCATATTAAGTGTATTTTGGAAAATATCTGAGAATCAAAGAGTTGATAAAATAAGATACACTTCCTGTTACGCAGAGTTAAAAGAAATAACAGGAGGAAAATGTTGAATGAATATTACCTCAACTTTATTCAATCCCAAAATAGAAACTCTAAACTACAGACATTTGAACATCTTTGCAATATCTGTAGGTAAATTTTCAGAGACATAGTGTACATTGATCTACTATTGGTGATGTTGGTGTTTTTACACATGTCACATTTTTGTAGTGGATGCCAAAGAAAAGCAAAACCATGAGACCTCAGTCTTCAAAATACTTAAATTCACTAACAGATTATATGTTTATATGATATATACTACCGTTATTTAAATGCAATACAATGCAGCAAAATAAAAAATGCCAGAAAATATTTATTTGAGTGTTTTTCATTGCTGCGTTACATATTTTTCATGGTTGTCATTTTGAATGCCTATTGTTTCTGTTTTCTTCCCTCAATCTTTAATTTGCTATTGTTGTAAAATATATAAGAGAAATGTAGCCTAAGGCTGAATATGGAGAGGAACTATGGAGTCTGCACTTCTGTGTTTCCACACTGTCTGTTTATTTATTTGCATTAACTTCAAAGAGTCCTGGCCTTACGGATGTGTATTTCATTTATGATAACAACGTTATTTTTGGATGGACAAAACACATGATGATGATGACAGATGTATGATAAAATAAATAAGATTAACTTCATACATTTTTGCTGAAAGTACAACAGAAAGGAGTCAAGTAAGGCTTAGGGTTGTTTAGATTGTGTTGTTACTTTATGAATCGTATCATAACCATATTATAATAGACTCCCTCTCTGAGACAAATAGTATGTAGGATAACAATAACAATTTATTGAATATTTTAAGTATTATTGAAGGTTCTGTTTACCTCTGTTGTCTATGTACTTCTATGACCTATATCTCTCTACAGTGTAACAGTACTGTTACTCCATATAATCTCTGATTAAAAAAAAACAAAAACAAATACTGTTATGCCTCTCTTGAGCTATCTCTTGCTGATGTTTATGATTCAGGGACTGGACACTTGCTGCATCAGTCAGGAAAAGGATGAAAGAAGCATCTTAAATTTTTTGAGCAGTTTTCTAACAGGCCACAGACACTGCAGAAGTGAAGGGCTTCAATAAACTCTGTCACATTCAATAGAAACATACAGTATAACAATTTTCACGGGTTAACAAACATAGTAACATAACATAGTTAACAATAATATATATCCACTGTCCAGCATAATACTCTGACTACAGGTGAGGGTTAGTCACAGATGAAAAACTTCATTTTGAATATCCTTATTTCTGTGCATGTATTAATCACATATACTGGGACAGATACTGGAGATTAAGGTGATGCGCTGAAGTGACCAATTACATACCATTAACATTAGATGTGTATCCTGTATCACCATAGAATTGTAATCAAATTAAAATGCTTACAGATTCTGATGAATGTCATTTGACTATATAAAAAATCTAGTTTCTTATTTGTTTTTGTTTGGCGCTTTCAGTCTTATCTCATGAGTGTCACCAGCTTTGAAACTGAGCTACTTTCATCTGGTGATGAAGGCCATATGACCAGAAGGCCACCTGAAAGCTGAAAAAATGGGAACTGTGAAATTAATTTCATTTAATTTTGTGTAACAATAAATAAAATTTGAATGTAAGAATGTGTTTTCTAAGAGGAAGTGATGTGTTGTTACAGCTGTATATTATGATATATGTGTATTAATCAATCCAGTTAGGGTAATAAACAGATGTATTACCAGTGCAGGCCCGTAATGTGTGATGTAGCTGATACAGGGAGATAAAAAGCAGAATCTGTGCAGCTTGTTTTGTTTGCACAAGTAGCTGAGTCATAATCAGTGGCCTCATATCTGCATCCTAATCAAGAGATTTCTGATGCTGCTAACTGCCTCCAGCTCACAGATGAAAGTGATGGTTAAATCTGGTCCAGTAATTGTGTAGTTAAATTGAATGTGTTGTGTATCCATTAACAACTAGCTGAGGAATGGCTGGGAGGTGAGACTATCCTCTTTGAGGTTGTTTTGGAGAGCCAGTATTTCTATACATAACTACATCATCCTTGAAGAACATGCAAGATTATTTGGCACATGTATGTTGTTCTCTCAGACTAGATTCATAACCTTATAGTGAATTTTGTTGGAGGAGAAGAGGCATGTACTTTATCAAACCTCGCAAAAGCCTACAAACGCACTGAGACATTATTCCATCTGATCTGATTAATAATAAATGAAGACTGAATTTTGCCACCTTAGCTCTTACGTATTTTCTACATGAATACTTTCCCCTGGATGTGATTTTAGAAGATTGAAGACGCCTACAGTGTCGAGGCGCTACAGCATTAATAACATATAATCACATATTCATCGTAAATGATTTTCATTCTAAAAGTCAATAACTTCTACGAGTGCCTGAGATGGAAATAAGTTATTTGTAACCGGACTCTTTGACGTGACGTTTGAGGATATGATTGGTGGGCGGTTCTGGTATATATCCGTCAGGCTTCAATCCCACCTTCTCGCCAGTGGAATTTCATCTCAGCTTCTGCACCTTCAGGGCAGACGAGAACATAAAATAAGTAAGTACTTCTCCGTTTTTCCTGATCATCACTACACTCTCATAACGCCTGACTTGTGTCTGTCATGTAGACGTTAGAGTGAGACTTGTTATGGGGACAGTTTGTTGGTGAACCTTGAATGTTACAGTATGTTCTGGCCTGACTCCGTGTCATTTCTCCTGCTCAGCTGTATGCCTACGTGGACTTAGCGAGCTAGTAGAACAAACTGTAACGTAGGCTAGCGTTAGCTTGGTGTGTAGCGGAGGCTACACTTCAACTTGTACTTTTTTAACGAGCCTGTTGGTGTTGGCTAGTTCGTAGAAAAATGAAACGACCGCTGCCGGTCACCACGGCGGGAGTTATTTCAAGGTTTTAGTTTTCAGTCCACTAGCTTAGTGTCATTAGGTGGCTAAGGCTCAGCGTGAAGTTGTGGTTGGGTCTGTTTGACTGAGCCGAGCTACCTATTAGCCGAGGAGCTACGTGTCACACGCCACAGTCAAAGTTTTTAGCAAGTTTGCTAACTAGCTAGGGTTTCGGAGCTAGTAGTTCATGCTACAGTGATTTTGCAGCTGAAGATCCCTTTCTGCTGAGGGACACGTATGCAAGCCAAACACTCGGTGGGGTCTTTAGTGTTTCGGATAATTATTATGATCACAGTTTCATTGGATCTCAGCACATTGTAATGGCTGATCAGCGTTAGCCAACATGACGGCAGCTAGCATGAACTGTAATGTGCCGTTCGCAACTGTCAGCCACTAAACTTGATACCGTGTTAGCTAGCACCGACACTAACTAGCTTCTTAAACCCTTAATCTGGGATTTAGATATAACTTTACATAGGATCGAGGGTTGGCATGCTGACGCTAACATTAATGCTCATCCAACCTCCTTGAGGGTTAACTAGGTAGCAGTCCATTAATACGAATGACATCTTAGGTTATATAAAATGACGCAAACATGCTTTAAATCGAGTTAGGTTGGTTTAAGTCTGTTTGAGGCAGGGCTTTTCTCGGCTTGGAGCTCGTGACTAACGTTTTTCATCACCATTTGAAAGGCACAACGGCCCCCATGACGTGGTAGTTTGAGCAAAACAAATTGAGTCTCAGTGTTGTACAGTGGTTGACACGTTTCACATAAACCATGAGTGTAGTCGTCATTAAGTGACTGCTGCTGGTGTAGGAAGAGGTAACCTGTCACCAGGAGCTGTACTGGGCCATAGTATTGTATTTGAACACAACCATCCCTGATAATAAAAGTAGGTGCTAGAAAATAAAAGTCATATTAAGTGCCTCATTTATAAATGCTAAATAAGCATTTTAGAATGCATAGCAGATTATAAGGTGCTGGCCAAGTTATTTGGGGATTAATAAAAACTTTACAGCACACCTTACTGGAAACTTTGACCCACTTGTACATCCTGGAGTGAGAGGAATTTGGTGTTCAGCTCTTGAAATGAATCCAGATGACTGACTTACATAAACATCCATGCCATATCAAATTATACTGGCTTTAATAATCACATTTTATAATAATAAAAAAAAAACATTCACTGAGTAATTTTGCTGGCTTCTGCACAAGAACACAATAGCCCATTTTAGTGGTCCACCCAAAGCTGCTTCATTAATTGCCAGGACTGTCGTCTTGTATGACAGGGCAGTGCCCAATTATAGAAGCCAGATGCTTGTCAAGGAGAGAGAGCTCCAGTTGTACCTATCTCTACTGGAGTTCAGTAATGTGTTTCTTGGCATCAACTTACCCATTATTACCTGAACCCATCTTAATTTTCCAGATGGTTCCGGTTGTCTGAGGTGACATTACTTTGGCAGTGTTTTTCTTGTTGATCGCGCTAGAACCATGACTATCAGAAATGCCCAAGTTAGGCCTCAGTAATGGCAGCTTGTTTAACATTTGGAGTGCAGTTTACCTTCTTTATTCACAGTCGGTATGTGTTCTTCTTTTGAAGACTAAGCGGGTTTTATGAAAAAATTACACTATTGGGATGTGTGTCATTAGTGGTCTGAGTTCAAGGGGAATAATAGGCACATGCAGTACACAAGCATGATATTATGAAATGAATGTACTATAAATTGGGGGATTGCTTTAACGTGATGGTACATATAATATAATATAATATGTGTATATTTGAAATAATGCAGGTTTCCTGTGTGTGCAGCCATAACCCAGTAGTATCCTGTTTTGTTACGTTTTTGAAGTGTTGTCTAAATATTTATGTCTTTTCTGAGGCTGAGATGGCATGCAGGTTAGAACTTTACTAATGATCTATTTTCTTTGTGGTCTTCAGGCAAAAGCTGGCAGGCTGACGGGAACTTGCATCTTTACAGGACGGATTATCTGGTAACTGACCATTTAGCTGGTAAGTTTTTATATCTGCAGTAGTGAACAATGGCACTTATAAAAGCTGAATGCTAAGTGGCACCCAAACCACAACGCATGTATACACATAATCTACCCTTGAGGGAGAAAACGTAAAATAGCTAGTGGTCATCATACTGAAATAAATTGTGATTATCAATGCAAGTGTGTTGCAAACTTTTCTGTGGCTGAAACTGAATTAAATGTAACCTGCCAATGAGGCATTAGACAAATTTCTCCTAGTGTCTCTAAATGGTGTCATCTTTGGCACTGCTGTTGTAAAGGACATGTGTATCAACACTGTTCATTATGATTTGTTTGGATTTTCAGACAGTGAATCATGGATTTCTAGCTGACAGTGGTAGTGCTACCAACATGGCGGCCACTATCAGGCTGGCTACTGACCAAAGCAAGGAACAACTGAAAGAGTCTCAATTCAAACTGGAAACACGATCTCAGTGTTGTGATAAGAGCAGAGAAAAACATCCAGTTGTGCTAATAAATAGGCAGATTTTTGTTCACTCACTGGACCCGTAGAAAGGGTACAACCTGAACTTTCTCGAGACTCTCCGTAGTTGAACTGGCCATAGGGACTAAAGGGATAAAGCCTGGTGGGGCACCACATTGGAGTGTAGGTAGACAGTAAAAAATCCATTAAGTCTCTCCTGGAGTTCAAGTCCAGTATTGAATTTCTGTCCTAGTCCGACCATGGCTCCTTCTATAGAATGAATGCCTGTCTGTGGATCACTCTTGTTTTACCAAAGTTTCTGTCACTTGGCCTCTTTACCTTCTTTATTTCCTCTGACAACAGGGCTCTTTCTTCTGCCAGGTTGAGTCTCTAGTTGTTCCCAAAAGAAAAAACCAAAACACTGTACTCTTTTTGGTTGCGCAATAGCAGGCCCCCTCCCCTTGTACCGTATATGGAGCCTTGATTTTTCAGCAGATTCCTGTCCCCGGTGGCAGTCAGAATTGCATAATGAAAGCAAGGTTTGTTAACCTTTTAACTTTAGCTGTTTTGGTCCCCTCCCCCTTTCATGGATGACTTGGGTGTCTTATGCACCCTCTCTTGCCACACAATTCTCCACATTGTCCCAATAATGAAATCCATATTAAAAACTCAAGACTGTGGGCAAATATAGCATCATAACAACAGCAAATTGCTTATACTTTGATGACTCTTTGCTTGTTCATACCAGTGTTTAAATGAAGAGCAATTGCAGACTTCAGTTGGCAACAAGGTCTGCAAGTGGTAATAAAGGTTGGGCAGAGCGGTTAGGTTGAAAAGCCTGACATGAAGTGTTTTCCGTCATGTGTGTGGGGGGGCTGCTAATCTAACTACCACTCAATTGAAGTTTGTTGTGAAATACCTCTCAATTGCTTGTTCTATGCTTAACATAACTAGTTTTCCATGTGATCTGGGTGTGGTCTCTGCATGCTCTCAGATACATTTCAGACATGCTTGGAGGCAAAATCCACCCTAAAACAATTGACATTCCTCTTCTCTTCTTGGCTACAGTTTGTTTCTCCACCAGCCAGAAAACAGAGCAGTGGCTCCTGATGATATATTGAATTTCTGCATTCATAGCAAAGGGGAATCCGGCAGTTGTGAGGGCATACATTAGTTTTTCTCCCTTTTTTTTGTAGAACAAAAATAATAACGTTAGGCAACGCTTCCAGATTAATAACTCAATCAAAAATAGCTGCAGGATTAAATATCATAGATTAGTGGGCTGGTTTTTGGTGTCTGCATTGGAAAGAGTGATTGGTTTAAAGATCCCAGACTAGGTATTTGAGTTTCCTCTTGGTGGATTTTTGCTTTAATCCTATCCAGTGTGGACATACAGAGGGGTCAGTGGGGTAAAATCCTCTTAACCTTGGAGCCTACTCACCTGGCTGCAATTCTTAGAATAGCACTGAAGCAAGAGAGTCGAACAGAAGGCAAGTTGATTTCTTTTCGAAAGACGAGCTGTCATGTAGCTGCAGCCCTGCTCCCACCACTGTTTGTTTTGTGGTGTTGAGGCATGATCTCTTTACTCACTGCTCTGTCTCTGCACACATTAACACAGTACTGATGTGGTAATGTGTAGTGTAGTAGTGCAATTATTCTGTGAGACACAAGGCTGTGATAAAAGTAGATTAGATAGTGGTGAAAATCCCAAAGTCCACCCATGATAACCTTGTGTATCATGCTAAACCTGTAAATGTGATACTTCAGAGGATAAACCAACAAGTTTGTCAATTATCTTGTTCAAACTGTCATTACAAATGCACATCTGAAGTCTTTATTACCCTGTTCAAACCGTGCATGGACATATCTTGGCCCTCACTTCTCTGTTGTATAGACATGTATGTCACTTCTCTTTGCAAAGACCAGGTGTTGTTTTTAACCAGGAGGAGGCAGCACTGCACTTCCTACATTGAGTACATTGAGATGCATAGTTTTAAAAGTCTGTTGAAGTTTTCAGATGTCATGCAAAAAGCCAGTTTACTTGATCTCTATAACTCGTATTTATCTGTGAATGAGTGTGTTTATGCAGTCACGCAGAGAACAGCTAACCATGATGAATGCAGTGGAGTAGGTGGTCCTTCAGTGTGGCCCAGGACACATTCACATACACACTGCTTAAGAATGTGGCCACATTTTCAGGCCACTTGGACCACCTCTGACTGTGGTGTGAGTGATCTGATCTTCAGTGTGTCTTGGGTGCATTCCCACCAGTATTGGGAGGTTTCATGAGCCACCACCTCTCGGTTCACCAAAGATGCATGTTAAGCCAGGTCTGAACCAAGTCTTAGTTAAAGACCCTATCATGCACAAACCCTGCACATCAGCACTGCCAGCAGCATAGAAAATATATTTATGGTTCATTCTAACTGGTTATGACTGCCACCAAACATGCAAAGTAAAGCACCTGAACTGTTTTTACACCTTATTACAGATACTAGTCAAAGTTAAGAAATGTAATGTAATGAAACCTGCAGGTATTTTCTATTGAGTTTAATACTCATAAACTAAATTAAAACTTAATTGGCTCTGCTGCAATAATGTGGCTTGATCAGATTTTACTGACAGTGCTGGAAACATTTGAATGAAGAAAAGTGTTTTCAAGTTGTGTTTTCAATGTTATGTTCTGTTGGCAAAATGGTGAAAATAGTGTAACCTTTGCTTTCAGTGGCACACTCGGACTCTGTGTTAACGTGGGATTTTGACCATGAGCTCAGTCGCTGTACTTACGCAGGAAAGCTTCAATGAGCACCGCAGTGGGCTTTTGCCAGAGCAGAGTGGTGGTGAGTACTTTACAGCTTTGCTTGGTTTGTAAAATGCAAACACTCAGAGCCAGAAGTGAACTTGTCTCTGTTTTGTTTGTGTTCAGCTGCTGTGGCAGGACCCAGTGCTGGAGAGGAAGAGGATGCCCTTCCTACCTACAAGGAAGCCTTCCCTCCTCTGCCCGAGAAGGCGGCCTCACCTGAGGGGACCCAGGAAACTGCAAACGCCTGGACATCTAAGATCCGTCCTCTGAAGTCCTCTATTATCACCCAGGTTAGACTTTTTTTTTTTTTGCTGTCTGTTATTTGTTGTCTTGTGTTGTCCCAAGAGATCATCCTTTTTCTGCATAAGTTAGTGGTCTCTTACATTTCCCATTAAGCCTTTCACACCTCTCAGAGAACACACTGTACCTTAACATGTTCAACTGAACATGTGTAGGTGCAGAGTCATAGTAAGAACAGGAGATGTTTTCCACTCACAAAAATCAAAACTCAAAACACTTCTTGTCACATATAATTAGGATTATACTGTGAGAGGAGAAAGCCCAGTTTTATTCACACAAACACAAAAGGTAGAACATAAGTAATTGTGTTTGACAACTGTTAAAGAGAAAAAACAGCTTCTGTTTACAGCCAATCATTTCTCCTTGCTCATGTTAAAGGGTGATGAAATGCTCGTTATATCCACACAGGTGTTTTCATTTATTTTGGCTAATGAGAGCTCTGCTCAAGTCGAGGAATGGGATTTATGTCCAACCTGTAGACATGGATATTATAAAAGTTGTGAGACACAATCTTGAGCAGGGCACTAATTAGGAAAAGTAAGTGAAGTGTTACAATGTGCTGTTAGTTGGCAAATCAGCAGCTAGCAGCCTGACTGCAGACTCTTTGACTTTTAATAGCAGGAAAGTCATGAGCATACCTAATGACATTAACAGTGGATCAGTTAAATGAAGTGTGTCTGCAAAGCATACCAGTGAGCATAGTGACATGACCCTGGGACTGACACAACTAAATGTAATGTGTCTCTGTTAATGTAATCAATTACACCTGCGCCTTTCTGCTATCATGTGTCTACTGTAGGCTTTTGTTAGGGCAACATGATGTTTGTCATTGTGTCATATTATACTGTGATGTTGCTGGTGACTTTGTTGAGCCCCCCTTAGTGGTTCATCATTTAGGTTTTACAACATAAAGAGAAGAGTGACTGAGAAGTCACAGGATGAGTAAAGGAACAATGTGTTGCACTTGGATAAGAATGGCTTGTTCTAGGCTAATGAAAATGTACATTTTCTATACTAATGAAATCCTGTAGAATATTCTATGTAGGAAATGGGTCATATTTTATAGAGCCTGCCATTTTGCACGTCCATGTTTGTAGGGTACCACAGAGAGGACAAACCAAACACTGGCTCTAGAGAGGGCTTTTGGTGTTGATGTTGCTTGAAGGGTGTTGTAGGTTCCCCTATACGTTTGTAAAGCGAAGGGGAAAGGGTATTCATTTCGTTGCAAACCGCAAATGCCTACATACTGGTCCTTTTTGTTTTTCTTTAAAGGTTTATGTATTGTGTAATGTAAATGTTTTGCTTTTTTCCCTCTCTGATAAATCTAGGATGCATTTACTTTGTCGGGCCTCTAAAGAAAGACATTCTGAAAAAGAAATCACAGTGTGGTTGCAATTTACAAATTATGTCCACCTTAAGGCCACAACCTGTGAAGTGTCACAGTTTCCCACATTATTATTAGGACACAGGCTAAAAAGTTTGGGAACAACTGTTTTTTATACACTATCTTAATAAATGTAGTTTTGCTCATGTTAGTAAAAACTAACTATTTTTAGATTTTGTATGTGTTTCTCTGTATTTTTTATTTTTTTTTACTTTTATTTAACTTCTCCACTGAGACATTGAGATAACTTGAATAAAAAATTATGCGGTGGCAATAAGATATTTTTACTTTTCCTTCTTAAAAGCATATTTTCCCCTAGTTTCGCCTACCCGGTATACTTGTGTTATCTCTTTTTATTATAAAACTTATTCACTAATGTGTTTACCTCTTCCATTTGTGCACATGAAGATAAGTTCTTTATAGTTCTAAGGTAGCTCAGCCAAACAATCCAGTTCTCAAAACAACTTGTTTTGTCACATGAACCAGGTTTTCCATGTGCCGCTAGAGGAGCGCAAGTACAAGGACATCAACCAGTTTGGGGAGGGAGACCAAGCAAAGGTCTGTGTGGACATCATGCACAAGACCGGCGCCCATCTGGAACTCTCCTTGGCAAAAGATCAGGGTCTCTCCATCATGGTTTCTGGAAAACTGGATGCTGTGATGAAGGCCCGCAAGGAGATTGTGTCCCGACTGCAGACTCAGGTGAAAAGATTTGTCTTTGATAATGTATGATGGTGGATGGTTGAAGTAACTGAAAGTTAAAAGACAATAATGCCAGCTGTACATTATAACTCCAACAGGCTTCAGCTACTGTCGCGATCCCCAAGGAGCACCACCGTTTTGTCATTGGTAAAAATGGGGAGAAGCTTCAGGAGCTAGAGCTCAAGACTGCCACCAAAATCCAGATCCCACGACCTGACGACTCCAGCAACCAGATCAAGATCTCTGGTACCAAGGAGGGCCTGGAGAAGGCAAAGCATGAAATCCTGCTGATTTCTGCTGAGCAGGTGACATGGCCTCCCAAAACACACAGCATCTTCATTTTAAGAGTTTTTATTTTTCTAAATGTCCTTTTTGTGCTGTCATGCCTTCTCTTTAGGACAAACGTGCTGTGGAGAGAGTGAACATTGACAAGGTGTACCACCCATTCATCACCGGTGCCTACAATAAGCTGGTAGCAGAGATAATGCAGGAGACCAGTGCCCGCATCAATGTTCCCCCTCCAAGTGTGAACAAGACGGAGATTGTCATCACTGGGGAAAAAGAGCAGGTGGCCCTTGCTGTGGCTATGATCAAGAAGATCGCTGAAGACAAGGTATGCTAACATTTTGGGGAAAATGTCGTGAGGAAAGTTTGCATTAATGCAGATTACACTGGTAAATGTTTACACGACTATTCTAATGTTAAATGTTACATGGAGTAAGTCCCAGGTCTGCTGCTCTGTCTCTTGCAGAAGAAAAATGCCACCACTATTGCAGTGGAGGTGAAGAAGTCTCAGCACAAGTATGTGATCGGCCCCAAGGGAAACACTCTACAGGAGATCCTGGATAAAACTGGTGTGTCAGTTGAAATCCCACCTTCTGACAGCAGCTCAGAAACTGTCATCCTTCGTGGTGAGCCTGACCGCCTGGGCCAGGCTCTCACTGAAGTTTATGCCAAGGTAAAAAAATATGTATCTTCTGATGCTTAATAACAGATAATTGTTTGAGAATGAGACGTAACTAAAGGCAAGTTTACTTTCTCAGGCAAACAGCTACACTGTTTCCTCGGTGTCGGCTTCTTCTTGGCTTCATCGTTTTATTATTGGCAAGAAGGGGCAGAACTTGGCCAAGATTACCCAACAAATGCCCAAGGTCTGTTGAATTATGGATTCTGTAATTATAATGCTTTAAAAAACACTCTTCTCTTTCAGTTTAATTTCATTTTTTTTTTTTGCACACAGGTGCACATTGAGTTCACCGAGGGAGAAGATAAGATCACCCTGGAGGGTCCTACCAAAGATGTGCAGATGGTGCAGAGCCAGATTGAAGCCATTGTCACAGATTTGGTCAGTATTGAATCACCTGTTTAATTGTGACATGGGAGAGATTGAAAATCAGTTTTGTCATTAAAAATGGCTCTTCTAATGTCAAAGTTGTGTGCCATACCATTTTAAAAAGTGTTTTTTCTTGTTTTTGTGTAACAGGTAAGCCGTATGGACTATGCAGAGATCAGCGTGGATCCCAAATTCCACCGACATCTGATCGGAAAAGGAGGTGTTAACAGTAAGTACAGTGGGATTATCAAAATGTTGGTGTTCTGACTTGTAAACAGTGCAACAAAAACTGTATCGACATAGTTTTTAAACCAAATACAATGCCTTATCTTATAGTCAACCGCATCAAAGAGCTGCACAAGGTGACTGTCCGCATTCCCCCTGACAATGAGAAAAGCAACCTGATCCGTATTGAGGGGGATCCCCAGGGTGTACAAGAAGCCAAGAAGGAGCTGCTTGAGCTTGCGTCACGCATGGTTGGTACAAGCTTAAGTTCACAGGCAATGTGCTGCTTATTGGACCCAGATGTGCCGTTACTAAACACACTATCTCTTGCAGGAGAATGAGCGTACAAAGGACTTGATCATTGAACAGCGTTTTCACAGAGCCATCATTGGCCAAAAAGGGGAGAAGATAAAAGAAGTGCGGGACAAATTCCCAGAGGTGAGTCAAGAATTGTTGATATTGGTTGGTACATGGTGTTGACCTGTACTCAACCTTTTAAATGTACTTTTAATGTATGGTATGACTTATACTATTTGTACATGTGTTGCAGGTCATCATCAATTTCCCCGACCCAGCACAAAAAAGTGACATTGTTCAACTTAGGGGCCCAAGGACTGAAGTGGAGAAATGCTCAAAGTTTATGCAGAAGATAGTGGCTGAAATGGTAAAGAGCACTCTCTTTGTCTTTTCTTTAAAGGAGAAGTTCTAGGAGAAGTTTTTTGCAACCTTATTTCTAACACAAAATATGTTCATTTACTCACCTGTACAACTTTGGTGTAACTTGGAGTCCTTCGGAAAAGGTTTAGATCCAATCGCGATCCATGTACATCCATATAATGGGAGTTGTTGGCGCAATGGTGCAGCTTCTAAATAAGACATTATCTGCCGTGAAACTCGTTCATTTCACCAATATTGGATATGGATATACGTAGATCGCGAATGGATCTTAATATGTTCCAAAGGACTCCAAGTTACACCAAAGTTGTACAGGTGAGTAAATGAACGTATTTTATGCTACAAATAAGGTCCAGGTTGCAAAAAACAGAACTTCTCCTTTAATGGGTACCAAATTGAAGTGTAGTTGAATATTAACCTTAAGTAATTGCTTTGGTTAGGTGGAGAACAGCTTTTCCGTCTCAGTCCCCA
>OMNW01007292.1:4573-30545 GCA_900303245.1 Selene dorsalis | reverse complement strand
CCAAGGACTGAAGTGGAGAAATGCTCAAAGTTTATGCAGAAGATAGTGGCTGAAATGGTAAAGACCACTCTCTTTGTCTTTTCTTTAAAGGAGGAGTTCTAGGAGAAGTTTTTTGCAACCTTATTTCTAGCATAAAATACGTTCATTTACTCACCCGAACAACTTTGGTGTAACTTGGAGTCCTTCGGAAGATGTTTAAATCCATTCGCGATCCATGTATATCCATATAATGGGAGTTGTTGGGGTAATGATGCAGCCTCTAAATAAGACATTATCTGCTGTGAAACTCTTTCATTTCACCAATATTGGACATGGATATACGTAGATTGTGAATGGATCTTAATATCTTCCAAAGGACTCCAAGTTACACCATATATGCTACAAATAAGGTCCAGGCTGCAAAAAATGGAACTTCTCCTTTAATGGGTACCAAATTGAAGTGTAGTTGAATATTAACCTTAAGTAATTGCTTTGGTTAGGTGGAGAACAGCTTTTCCGTCTCAGTCCCCATCTTCAAGCAGTTCCACAGAAACATTATTGGAAAAGGAGGATCTAACATTAAGAAGGTACTGTTTCTATTTGAAATAATTAATGTAGTTGAATGAAGCTTTTATTCAGAGTTTCATTTGACAGTTGCTTGCTTTTCCTCTCCAGATTCGAGAGGAAACCAACACAAAAATTGACCTGCCTGCTGAGAACAGCAACTCAGAGATGATTGTCATCACTGGGAAGAAGGCAAACTGTGAGGCTGCACGGAATCGCATCTTGGCAATTCAGAAGGAGCTGGTAAACGGAGAGCTTACTCTCTTCAATCCTTTGGCATATAGGTCCAAATCTAATACATATTGTAAATTAATGTCTCATTGTGTTCAGGCAAACATCACAGAGATAGAGGTTTCCATTCCCTCCAAGCTGCACAACTCCTTGATTGGATCAAAGGGCCGTTTGGTGCGCTCAATCATGGAGGAGTGTGGCGGCGTACATATCCACTTCCCCACTGAGGGCTCAGGAATTGATAAGGTCACCATCCGAGGCCCTGTAGAGGAGGTGGAGAAAGCCAAGCAGCAACTACTTGGCTTGGCAGAAGAGAAGGTTTGTACAAAGCTCTTCTGTTGACCTGGCTAAGCTGGCAGCCATTCTACAGGGAGGGGGGTGGAGGGTGCGGTACAAAAAGCTACTTCTCTGCACTTTTGATTGTACATTACCACATACTGAGAAGTCATTTCAGTGTGTCTCCAGCAGTTAAAACTAAAACGTGTGCAAAACTAGTTTCTTCTGGCTGCTGTTGTTTTCTCACTCACTTGTCTAAACCTTGGAATCGGTTCTTTTCAGTTGATTATGATCGGGTTTGTCCATGTTTTGACCTTTCAAAATATTGAGGTTGTCTTGCTGTAGGATTCAGTCTTAAATTTTTTGTTCCAGCAAACAAAGAGCCACACTGCTGAGCTGCGTGCAAAGCCAGAATACCACAAGTTCCTCATTGGGAAAGGTGGTGGAAACATCCGTAAGGTTCGTGACAGCACAGGAGCCAGGATCATCTTTCCCACCGCAGAGGACAAAGACCAGGAGCTCATCACTGTGGTTGGTACTGAAGAAGCAGTGCGGGAAGCACAGAAGGAGCTGGAGGAACTCATCAAGAGTCTGGTAATGCTCCAAATGAGTAGTAAACACATTGGGAAAAGCTAAACGAAGGCACTGGTTCCTCTAACATGTCTGCATTGTAACAATTTGTTTTCTTTTTTTTAAAGGACAATGTCATTGAGGATACTATGAGCGTTGACCCCAAGCATCATCGCTACTTTGTGGCTCGCCGTGGCCAAGTCCTTAGAGACCTTGCTGATGAGTATGGTGGTGTGATGGTGAGCTTCCCTCGCACGGGTTCTCAGAGTGAAAAAGTCACACTCAAAGGAGCCAAAGAATGTGTGGAGGCAGCCAAGAAGCGCATGCAGGAGATTGTTGAGGACTTGGTTAGTAGATACAGTTTTGTTTCACTAAGATGGTCTTTGATTGTCTGTGATGTTTTTGTTCTTTGTGTTTGGAGTATAAGTGATTACTGATCTGTCTTTTTCCTTTTTATTTGATCTTTTTTTTTTTTTTTTTTTTTTTTCAGGATGCTCAAGTGACCATGGAGTGTGTGATTGCCCAGAAGTTCCACCGCTCTATCATGGGTCCCAAGGGCTCACGAATCCAGCAGATCACCAGAGATCACAATGTACAGATTAAGTTCCCAGAGCGTGAGGATCCGCAAGGTAAAGGTACGATCAATGTGAAGAATTTGAAATGGAGTCCTTGAATTGGAAGGTTTCTCAACAAACTTTGTGGGCTTCAATTTTTAGCTGCACCTCCTGCAGAAGCTCCTATTCAGGAGAATGGAGAGGCTAATGGAGAAGTGAAGGAGCCTGTTGATCCAAATGCACCCAAAAAGTGTGATGTGATTGTGCTCTCTGGCCGCAAGGAGAGGTGTGAAGCTGCCGTGGAAGCACTGAAGGTCAGCACTCACGAAAGAAATTAGTTTGACTCATTCTAATTGCTGCTTTGTTCACTAAACCGTCTTCTTTCTTTTTAGGCCTTGGTTCCTGTCACCATTGAGGTGGAAGTGCCTTTTGAGCTTCATCGATACATCATTGGACAGAAAGGAAGTGGAATTCGTAAGATGATGGATGAATTTGAGGTGCGTTTGCAGATTTTTGTATCGACACAGAGATGCACAAGGTTTTTGTTTTGCTTGTGTCTTATAACCTCACTATCTGCCTCCAGGTTAATATTCAAGTGCCTGCTCCTGAGCAGCAGTCTGACAAAATCTCCATCACTGGCTTGGCCAATCACCTTGATCGCGCCAAAGAGGGTCTCTTGGAGCGCGTCAAAGAGCTGCAGGCCGAGCAAGAGGATCGGGTTAGTACTGTGTGAAGTATTCTTCGCAAAGTCATGTCACATGGCGTTTTCAAATGTTTCTGCAGTGTAGATAATTCACATGCTCACATGGAGCAGTTATCTCTAAGTTTAACATACAGGGCATCCTTCTGATAACACTGGAAGAGAAAGAGCTTAATTATTAACCAAAAATGGGGCAAGTGTCAAACTCACCAGAAAACTAATCCAGAGCACTGACTCCCTCAAATCCTCTGCAGGCACTCAGGAGCTTCAAGCTGACCATCACTGTGGACCCCAAGTATCACCCCAAAATCATTGGCCGTAAGGGTGCCATTATTACAAACATCCGCACGGAGCATGACGTCAACATCCAGTTCCCAGAGAAGAATGATGAAAATCAGGTATTGTATTGCTTCTGTTTCCTCGCTGACACTTTTCTTTCAATTCCAAATCAAAAATCATGCAGGCAAAAAATATCCTGTGTACTACATCAGCACAGCAGGTGGTTCTAAATAACCAGTTCTTACATGTCAGGCTACATGGGAATGCTAATACGTATAGTTCCATATATTAAGTAGGTTGCTGTGCTCGTCATCAGTAAATTGACTCCATGGTAGGATTTTTTTTATTTTTTTTATTTTCTTTAAACAACAATGTTGGTGTTGATGTTTAGCTGGCTGCTGTTTCTTCACAGGATCAGATTACTATTACAGGGTATGAGCACAAAGCCATAGCTGCACGAGATGCCATCAAGGCCATCGTGGATGAGCTGGAGGAGATGATCTCTGAGGACATCAACCTGGACAGCAGGGTCCACGCCCGCATTATTGGAGCCCGTGGCAAAGGCATCCGCAAAATCATGGACGAGTTTAAGGTAGGGATACTCAGAGGACAGGATATGCTCACATCAGTGTTATTTAAAACAACAAAGAATTTAAAAATCACAATCACTGAATTACCACTAATAGTTTGTTATCTGGGACATCACCAAGGTTTTCGATACCTCCACACTTCCTTTTAATGTTGTGGTGGATAAGAATATACTAAACAGCAGCACCTGCTTTATTTTTTTCTACCTTTTTTCTAGTGTGAACACCCTTTTCCAATAATGAATCCATCAAAGCACAAGTCCTGACTTTGCATCGATTCAAATATATACTCAGCCTGCTACTCACATAACTGCTAATGGCTCTGACTTTGGCCTGGGTGGTGTTGTTTGTATCTTCTGGGGTGGGCAGGTTTGGAGGAGGTGGAGGATTGGGACTCCTGTAATCCCATTAAAGCTGTACTTTAACAGCTAAACACGAGCGAGCTTAGCAACAGGTCCTGCAGGTCTGTAGGTGTTCAAGGTGGAAAGCAAAGTTCGACCCCGATGACCCAGCTCAGTTTGACGGGATCAGGTCATGCCTCAGGTGGGGCTCACCTGAGAGAGCAGCATAGATGGACATTTAGAAGAAATGAATGTCTTGGTGCTCCACTTGGTTTCAGTTCTGTCACCACATTTCTGTGGCTTAATTTCTCTTGTTGAATCTCTTTTTTGTGCTGTGTCATTGTCACTTGGGAGTATGACATCCAGTGTTTGTTTCATTGTCAGGTTGATCTCAGGTTTCCCCAGAGTGGAGCTGCAGACCCAAACCTTGTGACAGTCACAGGGCGCCCTGAGCTTGTGGATGAAGCCATCGATCACCTCCTTAACCTGGAAGAGGAATATGTAAGCTTTCCTGTGCACAACCACAGATCATCTTTGGCAATGGATAATAGCAGATATGCCCAAAATATATAGTGTGTATTTTTTCTGATTTGTGCTGAACTAAACTTGGTACTAAACTCTATTCCCATTCAGATGGTAGATGTTGTGGAGAATGAGGCAAAGATGGCTTACATGAGGCCTTCTGGAAGCAGTGCTGCCGCCATGGAAGAACATCGTGGTCCATCCAAAGGCTTTGTGGTGAGGGAGGCACCCTGGACCACTGGCAATGAGAAGGTCAGCGCCTTCCCACAATTCTGGTCTCTGTGTGGAAATTAAAATTGGTCACACCTCCTTTTTCTCAGTCCTATTTTCATCCCCTTCTTTTTAGGCCCCTGACATGACCAGCTCTGAAGATTTCCCCAGCTTTGGAGCCCCAGTGGCAACCAAGACCTCTCCCTGGGGACCCAAACGCTTCTAAGCCGTGCTGCTACAGATGGGCCTGAACTTAACCGGACACAATCTTCTCTGCCATTGTCCCCCTCTTGACCTGGACTGACCGCTGACCCTGAAAGTCTTCAGTTAGAAGTGTCATCCTTCTCTTGTCAACTTGTCCTGGTCTGCCTTTGCAGATTCATCAATCTAAAAGTGCTTTCAGGTACTGTAATTGACTTGTGAGCTTTGTATCTGCATTAAGTAATACTGTTTCAAGCTAAAAAAAAAATGTGACGACAGATGTTTGCGGTTAAGTCTATACAGTCTGTAAAAGACTGACATTTAAATGTTAATTAGACCTGACATTTCATTGTGGTTTGAACTGTTATACCAAATTCAGCGGTGGCCAGACATCAGTTTTTTTGAGCTGCCCTTATCTTAGTTGCCTTCGCAGGGTGGGGAAAAGGGATTAAATTACTGCTGGTGACATGATTCCTGACCAACAAGGGGCCAGCGGTTTCAGTGACCTACCCCCCCTCCCCCTCCTGCTTTACTCATGTAGCTGAGTGAATCTTGTCAGTCATTAGCCTTCAAGCACACTGTAGTGGTTGTCCTCTGTCACATCTCTCCATATGCTTGTAACTGTGCTTCTGTGAATATGGTCAAGTAGTGGCACGTACCTTGTAGCCTTATGAATTGGTAAACTGTATTATGGGAGGGGGCGGGGTGGTGGGCGGCATCAGCCACTGCAGAATGGCACCTACTCAAACTGCCAGATGCTTGGAGATCATGCCAGAACTAAACTTCTTACAACACTAGGCCTAGAGCTCCAACGTATCAAACCTCACACTAACTGTTGAATGAACTTTTTTTGACATTCAAAAGTAAATCACTCTACAAAAGAAACTGTGTGTTAGTGAGCAAAACAGCAGACCATCCTGTGCCAACTCTCTGTTT
Organism: Selene dorsalis; assembly: GCA_900303245.1. Lineage (NCBI taxonomy): Eukaryota > Metazoa > Chordata > Actinopteri > Carangiformes > Carangidae > Selene > Selene dorsalis. Next base: position 24,595 of record OMNW01007292.1, on the reverse strand, counting down.
AGTGATGTCAGATGTCCTGTGTTCCTCATCCTCTGTATTGGGTCAGTGTCCAGTCCCTTTGTCTTCCAATTGCTATGCAGATTGTTCTGTTAAATAGCAATGGCCCTTTTTTATCAGCCTTACAACTAGAAAGATACAAACCAGGTAGAGAAGATGTCAAGGTGCGTTTTCAAAGGACAACTGGAAGGGTATGTTTATTGTTCCTCTGAAAGCTCTTGGAACATTTTCCACCCCCCAGATGTAGTAATTAGTTTTAATCGAGGAGTGCAGATTTAGCTTGCTAGCTGCTAATTCAACATCTTGCATCAGCCTACCTTGGTTTATATCCTCCTAGTATTGAATGAAAGTTTATGCAAATACCATTGAAGTGAACGGTTATGGATGACACTGGAAAAGAAATTGTCCAAAAAGTCAATAAAAATTGAAAATATTTGTTGTGCATTTCAGTGTGTTTTCTGTAAGGAGTCACCTGTTTACTCATAGAACATGACATAAAGTGGTAGAGTCGGCTCATTTCAAAGCTGATGGACCTGTTGCGTGATCATGTTTGGATATAAGCAGTGGATCTCTCACTTTCAGTGGTGAAAGGTTTGTATGACAGATTTCTTACGTTTTGGCCTGAGGGTGGTGCCAGAGGAGAGGTCATTATGATAATCCACTACTGATAGAGGACATCTCAACCCAAGTGACTGGACCACATCAATGAGGAATTTGAACACATAAAATGGCAATGAACAATGGTTAGGTACTGTGTTTATTCTGTATATTAAGTAATTTCTTGTAATTAAATAGAGATAAATGATGAGACCAGATAAATACAGCACCTTTGTTTATGCATGTACAGCCACAGACAACAAAGGGGTAAAGGGCCTGTTTCAGTAAGATCAATAAATTTTAGTGTATTGATAGCCTACCATGTGGAAAAACTACAATAGATTGCTGTAATGGATTTTTGCAACCAATGGGTGGCACTAATGAGAAGGAAATCTCCATGTTTGGTCAGAGCAAAACGATGGGGTTGACCAAGATTTGGTCTGAATCATCAATTGAACTTTAGGACTTTTCAGTAGCACTGGAGAAAACTGGGATGACCAAAATCCAGTCATCCTCTGTGAACCACCAATGTCTGTCCTAAAATATCTTGGCAAGCCAGTGGTTATCCAACTGACATTTCTGCAGGACTGACATTGCCATCCATATCTTTTTTTTTTTTTTTTAATATACTACAGTCACTCTAATTTGAAAATGTGTCATAATAACTCTTGGGATTTTGTAGTCATACTCATACGACTATTACGGTGAAATTATGAAAAATAAAAGTCTTTAAAATCTGCTGGCTGTACACAACCTATCATTAAAAACTTTTTGCGCCAATGCATTTTCAGAGAGCATCACCAGCCAATAGGGAAACTCCAACCCCGTCACGTGACATCCAGCTGACCAATGGCGGAGATTTATTCACTTACCCTGTATCACTCAGTCATTCATTCATCAACTGTGTCAGACTACACCTGCTGTTCCAGTTTAGTAAACATACCCGCTGGATTCGCCGTCGTGTCCACACCAAGTGGAAGAAGTGTGGGAGAAGAAACTTTAAAGCAGTTTGAGACGCGTCTTGGTCTCGAAAGAAATAGAGTTGAATAATGTAGTTGAAATAACTCTTGTAGAGTTAGCTAGCAGTAGGCTAGTTCCTCGTTATAACTAACGCTATCAGTAGCCACACTGGACTAATTAGCTGAGGCAAGCAGCTGAAAGAAGAGGGCAAGTTCGTGACTGACAGCAACGAGTGCAGCCGGAAAACACAAGGCCTTCACCAGAGACTGAGGAACTGATTTCGGCATCAAACAAGTAGGCTCAAACACTATCTAACTATCTGTCTGTCTGCCTGCCACGGTTGAACTACGACTCAGTCCGGCTCTGTTGGTGTTACCTGACCTTACTGGGTTTAAGTATTTCCCCACATGAAGCAAGAACATGTGACCTGGTTGTTAATGCAAACTAGACTATGTACATTATCAGGGTTTTTCAATCATGTACCACCGCCACCTCATTTTAATCCAGGAAAACCCCTGCATTATGCACAACTTCAGAATACTTCGAGTTTTGCACAGCAATATGGGTAGTGATGATGTATAAAGAGTGACTATGAAGTAATACAAGTAACAGTGACAGAACAGTATTATTTGTAATAGGCTGTTGTTGAATTTTGTTGGATATGCAATATTGCTAAGTCATATGTATTTGTAACCACTGTTTCCTATGGCCAGATCTTGTAGTTGAGAGGTTTGGATCTGATCTTGTGACATTAACTGATGTAAATGTAGGTTACCATGGTGGTCTACTCGGGTGAAAAGTGGGAAAGCTTCATTATTCTGAAAAACCGTAGTTAAGCCTGGAGATAGCTGGATAATTTACTAATCTTGCTTTGTAGTAGAGGCCTCAGGACACTGCAGGTGTGATCTTATGGACTTACTCACATCAGGCATCTTGACCTGTAACAGCAGTGGAAACGCACTAATGAGGACTCATTAAGTCATCAAGTGTTTGAGTAAACCATGACAGAGAGCCAGTATGCAAAAAACCTGAATGAACCTTAACTAGACTACAGCCATCAGTGGTGTTATCAGTTACACCAAACATCTGCTATGAAAGACACGTTTTGCAGCAACAGAGTAATTTGCACTTTGTGTTGATCACCTATTCATTATTTGAAGTTTGTGCTGTTTGAGGAATATTTTCTATTTGCTTGGGTTTGATCTTTAATTCTTGTTTTTAATAGCTAAGTTCTAGTAAGTGTGGCTCTATAATATGTAGTTTGCAGGCTATTTTAGGTATAGGCCCCACCATCTGATATATGAGTTGATGCCTTATACTGTGGATCTCAACATTTGAATCTGTGAAAAATACAAGTAATGTGTGTAAGTCATGTATCTCTGATATGTGCATGGTCTCCTTTTGATGTAAATGGATTTCCATAGTCTTGTCTATTGTATTTGATCTGGTGTGTCATACATATCATGCATGTCAAGCTGAAACTGCAAGTAGGTCTACTGCCTAGTTTATTTTATAGCGAATATCCATTTCACTTCCTTGTAGACCAATTTGGCACCTTTAAATTACTCATTAGACCAATAATTCAAAACCCAAAACATTCAGTTTACAAATAACTGATAATGGGGAAGCCACAGCCAGTGAAAGTTTGGGATTATAAACATTGTCGCTGATGAATTTTCAGTTGTGACAATTAATGCATTATTTTTTTTGCTCTAGCTAAACTTGTGAGTATGACACATTGTTTTTCTATAGGTGACTTGTCTGACGTAGCCCCTGAATCACGGCACTGGACAGCTGAACCCAGTCTTGGTCCCCTGTGGTTTAAAGGGGCCAGCAGTGACTAACTGACTCTCTAATGTAACATAATGCTGTGTCCAACCAGAACAATGTATTATTTACCCATTCTCAGATGGCACAAAGCTACAAATGCAATCACTTCTTCAAACTTAATACTTCACTACCTTTTATTTGGCTTTTAGTGTTATTTTTTTTTTCTCTGTTAGCTTTTTTTTTAATATTAGGAATTTTAACATTCCTCTCTTTTGTGGGCTACATGTGTGCGGTTTTGTGAAATACCTGAACAGACAGAAAAGAGTAAAGATGATTTTATTTCCACCTCATCCCCTCTCTTCTTGAGTGCTGATAGAGGCGCACTCTCAGCACTCATGAAGTGCTCCTGTGTGTTTGAAAGGAGCAACATAAAGCTCTCACCAGAGCTTTGAGGCATAATCATGACACAATTAAGATAATTTCCCAACGACTGCTAGTGGCGAGAAAAGCAATTTTTATGCCTTGTAATCGAGTCTGGCTGTCAGATTAAGATAGCAGGTGATTTGAGGGAAATTGTCTTGGCTAACTCTTTGGAGTGGGATCCAGGTGGCCTCAGGTATCTCTTCGCCTGTTGAGATTGCCCGTGAGGTAATGCAGTTTTGATTTTGAAAATGAAAGAAACATTTAGGTGCTGGATTTGTGTCTCTGGGCGTTTGTCGTCTTATTACCTGCCTCTGCTGCCATCTACTTCTGCATCTGGTGACTTAAAAGAGCCAAGTGGCCTGTTATCTCTGTCTCACTTTCTTTCTCTGTCTCCTGTCTTTCACTTGCTGTCCAATGACAAACTCAACACGCAGCGTGTACTCTGTTAGATTACCATTTATGGGGTGGAAATCTGAACAGAATATGCCTGCTTCTTGTAGCCAATGTTTGAGGCAGCTACACAAGATTTCAGTGACAAGAAAGAATGTCCTTCTTATTGAAATACACTTGATGAAACTGTTGCTACACAACAGGTTTAGTTGTGTAGCACCTACCAACAACAAGGATCTGTGGGAGCCTATGGCCATTATTTAGAAAGGCATGTAACTTTGTATGTTTGCTGCCAAAGAAATCCAAGGAACCCCCCAAAGACACCTGCACTGAAGCAGGCCTTTTTCTAGTACACATTCTGATGTGATGGGAATATCAGAGGTGTTGCTAATAATCTTAATGATCTGTTCTATTCAAGTGTTGCACTTAGCCATGACAGTGAGCCAGCATGCACAATACCAGGACAGTGAAGGAGCTGAACTGAACTCAGCTGTCATTAATAGAAATATTTATACATGTGCTGACACATCAAATCTTTTTTGTGAAAAAATCCTGTTAATGTGATGAAGCATCAGTCTTGAAAAAGGCACAGGATCCCTCTCAGAGGTGTGTGTGTGTGTGTGGGATGCTGACAATGTATGGATGGAAATAAATGGAATATCAAAAATAAGCCAAATGAATTCTGCACCATTTAAGAGGGAAATGCCACATGTCTTTAATAATCTTTTCAACTTTATTTTACTTTTTGCAACACGTCTGAAAATGGCACACAATACGGATAATTCCTTGGTTGAGTGTTTCAACTTAATGGGAATCTCACAATAATAATAATTTTGCAGCAGTCCAGTTCAATCAAATCTGTTACTTCATGTTCAATTAAACTTTTTTTTGTGTGCAATAGCACACCCTAATAATAGCAACAGCAACAACAATAAAAGAATATTCTCTATTAACAATAGGATACAATCTTGAAAATCATAATTGTAATCATAGATTTATTCAGCATTAATTTTCAGGGAAGTTGACTGGCCTGCATTTTATTTAAAGGGGTGCTCTACGGACAGGCCCCCAAAAAGCTGAAAATCACAATCTGTTTGTTTCTGTATGTGATATACAGCATCACCACTGTTTCACCACAATCATACAATTTCTATTAGTACCACTACTGTGATTATTATAAGATTGTATAGCACCAAAATTTCAGAATTACAGAGAGTAAAGAGACAGAAAGAGATGAAATTCCTCCCTCCACTAGATGGCATTGATAGACTTTAATTTGATGTCCTCTCAGCTGCATCAGCTTTGTCAGTGTCTACAAGTCTCCTCATCTATCTTGCACATGCTAAAATATTAAATCAAATTTAACCATAAATATTTAAAGCCCTCGTCTTTTACTGTATTAAATAGTGAATGGAAAACTGGATTATTTGATATCCTTGAACAGGATGATTGTTGTTTAAATATTTCAAGTCCAGTTTCTTTTCTGACTCATTGTCTGTTGTTAACTCTTTGTTGGATCTGAATGACACTTTTTCTGTAAAAGTTTCAATTTTTCCTTCAAAAGTAAAAAGCAGTGCCGCTTTTTTATTTCTCTTTTATAGCCTTTTCCTTGTGACTTAAACAGAAGTGGTCATGAATACATTTTCAGCTTAAATGTTGTGCAAATGCACCCTAACATTGCACAGCACTATCTATTAGCAAACAGAGAATATCCCATTGTAATACTTGAAATATGTAGTTGGTTTTACAGCCATTTCTACTGGAGGGCTATATTTTATGTTCAGTTTTCCTGTTTCAGCAGATTTATCAAACAAATGAGTCGTACAGCAGCATCATGCAGTAGTAATGAGGGTGATAGCTTACATCCCATGTGTTAGAATTCATCCACCAGGAGTTCCATATTATAGCTGTGGCATTCATCTTAAACTTTTCTGCACTTTTGACACAGAAAAAAAATTGCATAAGTGTCTTCAGACTTGAATTTTTAATTTTCATATTTTATTGGCTAAAAAAAGACTCCCATCTGTGTGTCTGCCTAGGTCAATTTGGATTTTCGGGCCCTGCCAGTAAATGGCACAGGCAGACTGTGGAATCCCCCTCCGATCGAGACTGGCAGGGCTCAATCAAATGATGAGAGGCGTCATATTCACATGCCAGTGAATACAGTGTTCCCTGACACACCCTCCCCAGAAAAGGCTTGGCTATATGAATTTTTGCTGAACTTAAAGACTTCCATTAAAAAAAAAAAAAAAAACATCCAATTTGCCTTCTGATTTGTCCTGCATTGGGTTCGGCTCGGTCAAGTTGAAAATCAGCCGCCACATTTCAGTGCATTCTTGAATCCGTTGACAGGACATGAGTAGTGTATCCAAAGATTTTAGCGAGAGAATGAGCAGTCCACACACCCCAAGTGTGCATTTGACTGTGTCAGCACTTCTGTAGTTAAAAAGAAGAGCAGGGAACAGAAAGGAGGGATGTGAACAGGCAGACTTTAGTGGTAGGGCTCCAATATAGTGACCAGTAGGGGTCACATGCAGCCAGGGAATTCACCACTGACCTAAAGGCACGACCCAACAGCCGACTGCAAACAAAGAGGTCAACCATCAACACAATTTAATGTCAGCCATCATTTTTCAGAGATTTATTTGCAATCTATGAAGTCCTTCTAGGTCTCTATATTGTAATTTCATTTTTTATTTTGTGTCTCTGTACACACACACTATGTGTTGCATGGCTGTTAAGTGACACCAGACAGCAATACATTGCGTTACAGATCCCATATGCAGAATTTTAGCCACATGGAAAAAAAAAACTTGAGTGTAACTTCCCTGATACGTTTTTTTAAAAGCACATTTACATCTACTACTGCATCATAAAAATCCAGACTCTATGAATATGCAAATGATGCATGCAATATGTCTCCTTCAATTTCCAGTTCAAGTTGTGTATCTTGCATATTTATCCACAAATATTAAACAAAGTGAGTGTGATGTCACAACACATACTCTTACTTAACACGCCTCAGACTCAGATTTGAAGTGAGCACAGAGAAACGTCCCCCCTTCAGCACTTTAATGTAAAAAACAGCACGCACACCCATAATGAAGGTCGAACACCCAAGCAGTAAAACACTGTTTTTTCTTTAAGTATTTTTTGGGGGGCTTTTTGCCTTTAATTGACTGGACGGTAGAGATAGACACAAAATGAAGGGCAGACGGAGAAGGGAATGACACGCAGCAAAGGGCACACCAGGGGATTCGAACCAGGGCAAGCTGCAGTGAGGACTATAGACTCTGTATATGGGGCTATCTACTCAACCCACTGAGCTTAACAGTGCCCCACAGTAAAACACGTGTTAAATGTGTTGAGTGTTTCTGAGCAGTTAGCAGGGTTAGTCAACCAAAGCACAAAAAAAGCTTTTTTCTCTTTTGCTCCTAAATCATATCCTGCAATAATGATACCTGCAGTTCATGTGGTTTCACAAATTGCTGATTTGCCTTTATCCCCCAGCACTACAAAATGAATAATCTGCAACATTATCATCATCATGCAGTGCTGCATCCAACCACACAGGAAGTTTTACTGCAGCCTCTGTGACTGGAATGTGGTTTTAGAGGTCATCATGATGAAAAACATTTGTTGTTATACTCCGTTTTATCACACAATTTTTTTTAGATTTGTGTTTGCTAATATTCTTTATTCCCTCACTTCCCATGTGTCCTGTCAGTTTTTTACTGTAGAAGATATCATCCAAATGAGGCAAGCAGGCATTTTATAGAGCAGACCTGTAAACATGCTTCAAATCTGAGTTCTGGATCTGAGCACATCCTGGTGTTAGTCATCCACTTGGTTTCAAGCAGATTTTTTTTCTCATCAAAACAAAGCGTTAAGAGGAAAACAACCTGCAGGTGAGCTCCTTCCTAAATAGGTGTTGGGTAGCATGAATAACTTCATGTTCCTGCACGCTCCAGCCTGCAGCTGCTGCTATGTCACATTGCTCATCTTTGTTTTTAGGACAAACCTTTCCCACAACAGACTCATGCAGTGGCGAGATGGTGCAGCACCTCACTGTTTGTTGTTGAAGCTCTGGCTCATAATTTATACATCTTTTTCTCATTGTCGCATGAATACTTGAATGTAATTTACTCTCATTTTACAAGATAAACTTTCCCCTTTCTTTCTTCTGTTTCTGGGTTCAGTAGTGAAGTGCCATTAACAGAACTATTACATTATCTGGAAAGTAATATGACAGTATTTTCTTATTCAGTAATAATACCAAGTTTTAGTTCACAAATTAAAAGATTTGACTTTTTTTAATGTGTGCTCTCCTATTTTAAATGCTTTAATGTAATTTTGCTAATGGCCACAAATGAGTCTCCACTTGTGTTGCATAAAACATAAAAATGTGTTACTAGACTCCTGAAAATAGTGACATCAAGGCAGTTCTGATTCATGATAATGTTAATAAATGGTTGTGTGTTGATGTAGTTTAGCTTAAAAAATCAACAGTTAATGTCCTTAAAGTATTATAACAAAAATGAATGCATACTAATTTTGACTGATTATGTAAACCAAACAAGTTTCAAGAGTGTGCTTATATATTTTCATATTGTACATAAATCACTGGAAAACAATGGATGCCGGGATGGTTGGAGGAAAATGCTAAATAGTTAGTTGTGATGTAAATGATGTGCAATTTGTAGTAAATCTGGGCTAAACATGCTAAATCAATGGGATGGACCTTTAACATCACGGTTACCCTGTGGAGTTCCCATTCGTGGGATGAAAAATGACTGCAGGATAGGGGATTTGGTGAGGCGCTTTCGCACAATGACATTGTCTGAACTACAGCCTCCGCGGCGTGCCGTGCCTCAGCGACAGCCCTTTAGTATTTCCTGTCAAACAGGGCATTGTTGCTTTTAGTTCACCTTAAGTGTCTAGACAGTGGTTTTCCTGCTCCGTTGGTTCTCTTGGATTGAGGCCAAATCTTCACTCTTGGAGGTGATAAGAGTCTTATCTTGCTGTTAGAGGGGCTAGAGACTGGAGCAGAGCTCAAGTGAGTGTCACTCAGGTGAGAGTGTGGGCACCTTTAAGAGCAGCAGGGACAGTCAGCTGGCTTACAGTACTGGCAATGAAACACACAAACATCACTCCTGCATATTCACTCTGACTCATTCTTTGAGCGTCGATTTGAAATCAGTGATAGAAACTTTTACAAGCTCTCCTGTATGACTGGAAACCATGGAAAAACATGTGTTACTTTCTCTTGACTCTGTAAAGTGCGCAGGTTTTATTCATCCCACGTTCATCATTGTTGTGCGTTATTCTGTATTATAACACATTGTACATCAGACAAGGGCGTATGAAGGTGACAAGTACACAAACGTCCTGAGTAATCAACCACACCAAATAGCTTGTGAACAATACAAAACAACAGTTTCTAAAAGCAGTTTTTTACTCTCCAGCACCACAATGAGAAATTATGAGATTGAGGTCATCCATTGACATAAAATAAACAGCCTACATTCTTCCTGACAAAGGGCAAGAGGGTAACACAGCAACTATTGAAACGCTTGCCTTTATGCTTGTCTTTGCTGGAAAATGTTTGTTGTGAAAAGTCCAAGGTCTCACAAGTAAAAATCAATCTGTGGATTGTGTGCTGGTCCTTGTTTGAAGTCCATTGTGGCTATATTCCCCAGCCAGGTAACACAAGAATGCTGCTTTTATTCTCGGCATAGTTGATCCACAATATTGGCAAATGGTCCTTAATTCCTCTCTGTGCAAGGTAACTTTCCAGCTTGAAGTAATTCAGACTCTTTTCTTTTCACTCTGAATGGTGGGTTTGTGTTGTGAAATGAAAAGGATTCAATAGATTTGGATGATTTATTCAAGAAAAAAGCATTAGGAAGACTTAGGAATGAGAAGCATGACTGTATTCTTTCGCTCGGGACACGTTATTTTCTACAAGACAAGGCAAAATCTATGGCTGCTCAGTTCAGTTTGCTCTCACAAAAACAAAGAGAATTGATAAAAGGGGGAGATGGGAAGAAAAAAAAAGTTTGTCAGAATTCATAGACAGGCCCCATGTTGATTACCGGGGTGATGCAAATTTCAGAGCTGATATCCATTTGGTCAATTTTCAGCCACTGGAGATGCAGGATGTAACCTTGCATAGACATTTAGAACCAGATATTCAGATTGTGTTCTTTTTTTCTTTTTAACAATTTTATGTGAAAGTGAATTCTTTTTTAAAAATTCCTGAGCACAGGGTAAAAAAAAAATTGCGTGCTGGATCAATGATGCACATTCATCTCCATTACCCATCATCCATGAACCTACTTTGAAAGAATGTGGTGAGAAGATAATGAGAAGTTGCCTGAGATTAGTTTCAATTTGGACTCTACTTTGCATTACATCCATAAATTCAACTTTTGTGTTTATTTCTGGTGGATGCTCTGCTGCTTTGGCCATGTGTGTCGTATAATCATAGTGTTTTGATGCTTCAGTCGCTCTGACATTTGATGGTGCAGGCTGTCAGGCCTTGTCTTGGATTAAGGGCAACATCAGGCAGACATATGTCCTTTCTGCTTTTGTATTGGTTGGTTTTTTTTTTATCTGGGCGAAATATAATTTTTATCTCACTTCATTCAGAATGACAGTTCCTCAAAATCGCTCCACACCAAGGGATATTCATTACTTTTTGTAGACCTGCCTGGGTAGCCCGTCAACTTTTCATCTCCCTTCATCTCTCATCTTTTTCACTCTCTCAGAAAGCCGTTTTTTTTTTTTTTTTTTTTTTTTTCCCTGGCAATTTTCCTGCTTTACTTTGCTATGACCTTCCTGCTTAAATTGCTTGGCTTGTGTTATTCACAGTTTGAGATTTACAGAGAATAATATTGCACCATAGGATTTCCCACACTCTTAGCTGCCCAATAACTTGTGACAGAATTTCTGTGACCTGCTTGTCTGTATTTTCTCAGCTTAGGTCGAGGTGATGGGGGCTGTAGTTCTCATCTAGTTTCGCTGAACAAAATGCTCAACCTGTCTTGTGTAGCTGAGGCTGCACCCACAGTTCACATGAGCCAATCCATTCAAGGAAGCGCGACGAAAAACAGAACTAATGAAGCATATTTTTCAGTTTTTAGAGGTAGATCAGGGGCAGTGGAGGCTGAATGAGGATGTCCACATGCATGTTGGTGTTGGGCGCACATGGGGAGCAGAGGGGTAAGAGGTCAGCATGACTGGCTTTGTTGGAGTTTCAGCACTTGAAAAGAGTATAATCACAGCCAAAATGGGCGACGTGAAAGCCTCTTTAGACTTTTTACTTCATTTAAGACAGTGAGCACTTATCTCTTGTCTTGTCACCACAACACAAAATATATAAAAAGGGATGTGCACAAGTAGACCTTATTCAAGTTTCTTTCCCCCTATCTTGCAAAGAGGCTTTCACATTGTCACTGTCTCATTTGTGGCACATAATAGTGTCTGGAACTCTCTGTGGTCCATTGTCAACTACAGGACTGGTTGTCCATTTGGAACACCTAAAATACTGGGAGGGCTTTAATCTTTCTTCATTATTTTCCAATTTTGGATAAATGTGCTCATAATACTTCCCTCCTCTTACAAATGAAACGCTTTGACACTCTCCTTATCCCTCATTTTTTCCTCACCACACTTTTCACCTGCTTTCATCTTTTACACAGGACAAATAAGTAGTCCAAGTATATGGCCCAAATGTGGAGATAGAAGGATAATTGAGTCGATAAATATTAGGGTCAGGGTGAGATCATTGTTGGGGCTTGTTTGGGAGGTGCTTAGTCCAATATCAATACGCATATTACCATATTTTTGTCATTTGGCATAGAAGTGAGAATTGACCCAGGAAGGGCTACTGTGATCGTGTGGATGGTTAACAGGACATTTCAGGTCACACTGTGACTGCCTGTCTGCCTGCCCGCTGTAGCATTTTCTGTATAGAGCTGCACCTTATAATGCAACTAACAACCAGTGTGCAATTTATTTTGATATCTGAGATGAAAAATTGAAGAAGTATGACCGCTCTAATTCTGCCGCAGCCCGACTACATTTATGATGTGAAAATTTGTATAATTTGCGACATGCTGGATAGAAATAGGCCACATGAAATATCAACATGGCTTGATCTGAACCCAAAGACTGTTGTAACTGTGACAGATGTGATTGGTTTCGAGCATGCACATCAGCCTGAACGCTCGCAGCCGTAGCTGTTGGTCACCAGCACTTAGCAGCTGGTTAGAACAACAAACATGTGGAGCCCCGAGTGACAGCGCTCACACAGTCATTGTTCCTTGGTTTGAAAAAAATGAAAAAAATGAAAAATGAATCATGAATCGTAATGATGAATTCATACACTGTGAATGCATCAATAAATGGTTGCAAAGAAGGAGCTGGGCTGTTCACCAGCACCCGTCTTGACACCCCTGCTGATTATGGTAATCATCAGTATAGTCCAGTATCACTGTTATATGGACAAATGACACTACCACTCTGTTTTATATGTATGTAATGAAACCCAATAGTAAACATTTGTTTAAGTTAAAGACTATTGGTGGGTAAAACTGCTACTGATGTAGTTATCTCTTAATATTTGAAAGAAAAAATAACATATTCTACCTCAGATAAATGGCAAACCGAATTCATAAGCAATACAATGAATATTCAGTTTACCCTTGCGCATTGCTGCCTTATGTGATCTGGTATGAATAGGAGCTTGTGGTGGCTAATGTATGCTAATGTTGCTGTGTAACTGGCTGTACAACTCTTGGGCTCAAGTGCACATTGAAACACAGGATCCACAAGCTACAACAATTTGATTCTACAATTGAAGACACTGCAGTAAATGGTTTGATGGATGAAAAGATTTAGTTTTTCTGTACATGAAGAGAGATATAAATGACATAAAGACATAAGATGACCAATGATTTCAAGTTAGTTGGGATATTGATCGTTAATGGAACAGGTTCTTTATGTTTTAGCCAACACACTTTCTCTGTAATTATTCAGGGAAAGTAAATCTGTCTTGATTTAAATGTTGTCTTTAGCTAACTTGCTATCCCCAACATTTCAGAGCTGACAGTTTGATGAGACTTGTATTCAGCACCAAACGGGACAGACACAGTATGGATCCAGGAGCTCTGCTAGTAAATGCCCAGTCAGTGAGAGCTGAATGATCACGATGATGCAGAAACCAGTTTCTGTCTTTTCTTTGTTTATATAGTTTGCATAATAACTGACTCAACTGATGATGACTCAGTTCAGTGAGATCACATAAAACTGTCTTCTGCTTTGTTTTTACACCACCCTACTGTCAAGAGCTTCTGATGTTACCGCTGCAGCTGCTCTATTTTCCATTTTCAGCACTGCTGTCAGTTTGGCCGTCACCTGTTTGGTATTAGTAACACACCAAACACCTTGCTCTTCACAGAGTTGTGAAATTTTGCCAAGAAGCTTGGGGCTATATGCACAACATATGCAATGCTACATGCTTTTACCACAGAATTCACTATGAAAGATGGTAAATTTGGAAGCAGGGTGTCTGTAATTTTGAAAAAGCTTCATCACTGTCCTCCCACAAAGTGAACTGAAACAGAATCAGACCTCACACCACACACAGACCGTCTGCGGCCGCTTACTTGCTTATAGACCTATTTCTCATGCTTAACAGCAGCTACCACTGGTTGTTAATGAAGAAGAGTGTGACGCTCCTTCTCAAGATATTAGAGCTGCAACGACTGGTCGATAAATGTATGGGGAAAAAAGGTACTAATGGGGTTACCTTTTTTGAACTAATATACCAAACATTTGCTGGTCCCAGCTTCTCAAGTTTAAGGAGTTGCCACTTTTTCTTGTTATACAGTTATACATTTAGGAAATAGCAGATGGAGGTTTTCCTACACGAGCTCTGATTGGGCAGCCTCCGTAGATAGATCATGACTTGCACAGTTTGAAAAGAATGAAATTAAGTGTTGGGTGGAAACTTGAGTCATTATGTCCAAGAGTCTTTTGGCCTCACATGTGTGCAACTGAGAGGAGAATAGAGATCAGTTGTCTACCTATATCCTGCAGGTGAGGCATTTGTGGAACATCGGTAGATTGTAGTGTCCACCAGTGATTATGAGAGGTGTTTATTGGACCTCTTCACTGAAAATACTGAGTTTCACTCACCTCCTCTAAACCATGTGAGTTCCTGTTTGTACCATTCACACTCACATTCAAAGTAAATTCTCAACCATGAATACTTTTGGCTTTGGCATCGTTGTTGGATAAGACAAGCAACATAATGACATTTAGGAAGTTATGAATTAAGTTTCTCTCTCTTTTTTTGCCTCATAGTTTGATGCTGCAATTAATTAATTAATCAATTAATTAATTGTGAATTTAGATAATTATCAAAAATTTCATAATGATAATAAAAATAAGATTGGTTGGCAACAGGTCTATATGTGTTTGTAAATATAGATATTTAGTTTTCTACACAAAGTAACATTGTTATTGGTAAGTAAATAACTTCACGCTGCATTTGAGGGGTAACATGCACCGTTGTATTTGCTCAATCAAATATTGTTCAGGAATTACTCATTTTGAAGTAGGATGTTATTTACAGTCCGAGTTGCTCTTTTGTCGTACTATCTTCTGACCTAAAAGGTAACACCATCACTGTCTTTAGTATTTAAACCTAATGTTTAACTCCTCCTGTTGGCTTCTGCACAAGGTCTTCACTGACAGTGCCTTTTATTTTAACAGTAAAAGCAGCTCATTCTGAAAAGAAATGCTCCATGGAAGCATAATAAATGCCCCTGAAGCATCACAATACACTCATTTAATAATTCATTAAAAAAAATCCTTCTTAAAAAAATAACAGTAACATTCAGAGAAGTGTGGCCCAGCTGACAAAAGATTTTACCTGCAGGGAGGTGCAACTTTCTTTCTTTCTTCACCAACAAGCGCTTACTGTTTAAAACTCTAGACACTAATTAAAAAAAGAAAGAACTTTAAGTTGATTGATTTTAATTTGAAATCTGCTGAAATTTAGTGTAGTAAAAGACGAAAATACATATCTAAGCTTCAATTGTTTCCAAAAGGTTTATATATAAGTAGTTTAATATAAGCTCTGCCTCAACAAGATGTAACATTAAAAGGCTTATGTGACCATTGATGCATTAGTCGTAATACAGTAATATTCCTGCCTATGTAAAATTGAAGACAGCATACATTTACTTTTGCTGTCATTTTTGTTTGTACATTTTACCAGAGTCTTGAGTGCTGGTAACAGAGTGTGTTTTCACTGTGATTTTCCTACATGTACTAGTAGAAACTGTAATGCTGCTTCCATCGTTGTATATGAATATCTTATTTCCTTATTTCATATATTCCTTTCATCACTTGGACTAAAGACATTAAAATAGATAAGCATGAAACTTGGCTGCACTGAGATGTTAACCTGGCTGCTTGTTATTCTGATACCTCCCGCTACCACCTGGTGCTGAGGATGTAGAAATGTGTTTTAAAAGAAAAAATGTCATTTGTGCTTTTGGCAACATTTGTCGATAACCTGTCAAAAAAATGGTTTAAGTTGTTTTGTCAACACAAATATTTGGTACATCTGACATTACCAAGTGCTCTTATCCTTAACAGCAACAGTGACTAAACACCGATACTATGGTTCAGCGTACTAATGGCAAATATACTGTATCATACATTATACAAACATTGTATAGATAATGTAATATTCGTACATAAATTCAAACTAAATAGGTTAATGGAGTGACATGAAGTGTCTTTATTTGCAGCTGTATGGGCTGGAAAGGTCAGTTTGGAAAATCACAAATCTCTGCTTTTTGCAAAGCAGTCATTGAATCATTGGTATTGATCAATAATCCTACCAATCCATCATAGATATATTCTGAGCTCTGGGGCAGTAAATCTGACTCATTGCCCCTTTAAAGCCCCACAAAGGGATAGTGTTGGAGAACTACTTTTTTCAAGCCAATAATTCCATTTTGACTTATATTCAGATGCATTTTAGGAATTCATTGCAAAACAGATGAGATCTAGATGTCCTAATAAAAAATCAAACCAAAAATAAATTGACATTGGTCTGGATCGCATTCATGAACCTTTGACCAGCCGCTTGCCCTTCATGCTTGGCTAGTCACTGACTACATCTAGCAGACAGGAGCCTTGTTGAAGACAACCTTAACTAAGGCAGAGACATCAGTTTTGTATTCCATCTCCTTGCCCTAATTTTCCCATGTTTCCATTTGTGGGATTTGTGCAGAGAAGTTGTGCGATCGCAAATCCACAGCAAATCAATGAGTAAAACCCCGGTTCTCTTAATTAGATGTGTCAGTGTTCATGGGATCTGTGCTTGATTAACCTCAAAGGATCATTTTCTTCTTTAGATGATTTTAGCTTGGGTCATAAGAAAGAATTAATACAGTTGTACAGATCAGTGTTAATTTGTAATATGTTGCATCCCTGAACAAAGCAGCAGAAAGAGAACACAGACTGGTATTTGCACTGGTGCACACGGTGTCTGTCAAGAACATTTGTACCTAAAAATGTCAGCACGAGACAGAGGCATTGAAAGCCAGCGTGAGATGTGAGGGACAAGGTGGAAATTATCAATATAATATGAATTTAAAGATGGATAAAATAGAATGAAAGCTGACGTGAGGCAAGCAGTGGGAATAGAGAAAACAGTTTTGAATTAAGCATTCATTGAAGAAGAGAGAGGGAAAAAAAAAAGAAGAAAAATCTGAATTCCCGGGTCCTAATCTTTCGCTCCAAGCACTGCACTGCTAAGCTCTGGTTTGGGATGACAGGTCCCCCACCTGGACAAGCTTGGACAATGTCTCTGCTATGTCTCATTTCTGTGGGAACAGTGCTGCACAGACGGCTAATCACGTCCGGAACCAAAGGCACCTGCCCTATCTGCCTCTACATTTGGTCGGGAATCTTTAAAGAGGCTAAACCTCACTTTCATGCTTGTCTTTTATTCACGGTAAGTGCTTATCGAAACCGAGCTGTTGCCACTGCCCCATCTTCCCTCCCACAAGCTCTGAGAATGCTTGACGTAAGTACAGCCAATCTGGGTAAATACGAATCTCTCCTTACTGTCACTGCTGGCATATTATGCCCCTGAGGGAACATTCTTTTCATAATATCATAAGCTGCTTAGCGGTGTGCTTCTATTTAAGGCATACATATTAATAGCTATAAGGAAATCATATTTGAACTGTTCCCTGCAATCAATGTCTTTGGGTTTGCTGTTATACTTTGTATAAGAAGGTGCTAATAACTTGAAGGCACTTACACTGGGCAATCTAATCCCTTTGTATGATAAAGACTCGTCTTGGCAGGAGAGTGTGCCAGATCATAGGACAAGGTGCTGCAGAGGTTTAGTCCCTCAAATCACAACCCCACTCTTTCTTTCCCTCCTCTTTTCACTGGAAAATACCGGCAGTATGAGACCCAGCCGCCAAAGTTACTGCACTAATACAAAAAGTTGTGTGATGCTCTTGACAACAGCTGCTTTAACCCTTTCCAGCTGGATGTATGATGGGTATGTCTATAGAAAATTCAGATGCTGCTCCCTTGTCGTGGCCTCTTCCTGTTTCATCACTCATAGTGAATCAGATGACAGCAGATGCAAGAGAGGGCATTTGCGAAATTGCTGGTAAAATTTACATTTTGATTTCATTTTCATTATTGATAAATTATATTCTCAAACAACCAATGACTCGTTTGGTCCATAAAATGTCAGAAAAACAAACATGTGTTTCCAAAACCCAGACATATTCAGGTAAAATAGTATAAAACAGAGGAGAGAAGAAAATTGAATTAAAAAAAAAAAATGCTTAAGCAACGGAGTAATCAATGATCAAAATAGACATTTCAGTTGCAAGTCTTCTTGTAATTTGAATAGGTAATTGTCCTTTTACTAAAAAGAAAACTAAATGAAAAAATCGTCTAATTCATGAGCTACTTTGGTGTTGAAGACATAAGAAATACTACATGTTGCAAATAATAATAATAGCCTTTGTACTGAATTTCTTTTTTATTACACATAACAAAAGTATTCTTTTCGAGTGACAGATTGGTCTCTCATGTTCTATCTCGATCACAATACACACACAGTGAGGATGACGTACCAGCAATTAAATCCTCACAGCAATAACTGAGAAGTTATCACACAGTGATTGAAGTCAGTGCATTGTAATAATTTCTCCTTTTTAAAAATATTTTAATCCATTTTTTTCTGGCCAACAGAATCGATGTAGTTTGAATTAAGCTCAGAGTGGAGGTGCAATCTGAACATTTCCTGGGGTGAAAAAAATTAAAACAACACAGCTGCTCTTTTTCTGTATGGAAACACTCGTGACAGTCTTTTCTCTGATCCGCATTTACTCAAAGAACAAAGGAGGACCTGTTACGAAACTTTTCAAACAAACTTGACCACAGGTGCCATTTCTAAGTGAGTCTCAATGTTATGTGAGAAGAAAAGGTACTTGTGCTGTATCGCTGAGATGGAATAGCACTAACAGTATTGACAATATGGACTTTTTAAATCATGTCAGTGTGAGGACGGTGGGTGTTCACTGCTCAGTCAAAGTGAATAGAGACTCGTAAGGAGTTGGTTCTAATGTGGCACTGGAGTGAGTGGGTCTGGTTTATTTTGAAACATAGTGGTTCCAGTAAAAGTACACGGCTAGAGTTTTAAACAATGAAATCCATATTAGAGCATAAACTAAATCTGTAATTGACACACACTCATCGAGTGTAAGAAAAACTGTGGTCCGTGGTTCACAAACCCACTTGATCTGACACCTGCCAACATTTTTATGTTGTTTTTAAAATGTTGAAATTGAAAGTTAACTGTGCAGATGAGGTCAACGTCTCTCACTGCAAACGCATGGAGACTGTGGCAGTGTGTGCTTCAGCCAGCAGGGGGTGCTGGCTCACAGGGCTTAGACTCAACAAGCAGGAGGAAGTATTTGGCGCGGTTGCTGGGGCACAGCTCTCTGAGCCCAGATGAGTGCTTCAATTGTAGGGATATTTTCCTCTAAGCCTGTGGTTGACAGCAACACAGTGCACTTATTTAAAGCAATTTCAAACATGTCTTGTCTGACAAGTTTTAAATCCTACTTAACACCCCGTAACAGCCACTAGTTTACTGTCAGAATTAAAGAAGAGAATTCTCAAAGGGAGAGAAATTATCACTTTCATTTTGTTCGCTGCCGTTGTTTATAAAGGACATGGCAGGGATGTTTACCTAGGGATGAATATATTATTACCATTTTTCTACACAGTGTTTTTCATGCTGGAGAAAAGGGTGTTTGAAAGTTTACCTTATATTTTTTAATTGCTGCCATTACAGCTAAAGGAATAAAGGCAAGCCTGAGCCTCAGTGGCTTTCAGACTAAAAGCTCACAGAACATTTTTATGGAAATAAAAGCCCCTTAATGCTTCGTATTAAATAGCTTGTGTAAAGATGCATACAGTACTCCATACATTTTCTTCTCCTCTCCATGACGTTTTCTCTTCCTTCCACAGGCAGAAAATTCAGCATACAAGCAAGCTTTATTTTTACATTCTGTTCTATTTATAATCACATTTTCAACATTTCTTTTGCAGCGTATCTCCACTGGGTTGGGTTTAATCATTATTTCAGTCACCACCCAACAAAGCATTTTATTTACATTAAGACATAGAGGAACAAATCTAGGCCTGCCTCAGCAGCGGCTCATGCCGTGCCTACAGAGATGGGCTTTTCCTGCTCAGATTCCACATTCTTTATCAGTCCCCAAAAGCAAAAAAAAAAAAAAAAAAAAAAACAACAAAAGA
>OMNW01007289.1:2510-25161 GCA_900303245.1 Selene dorsalis | reverse complement strand
GTTATAGTGCTGGTAATGATGTTTTATATGTATGTATGTATGCATACATACATTCATATAAAGCAGAACATGTATGTATGTATTAGGATGTTTTCAGCAGAGTTTTGTGATACAGAAAAATTAATTTTCTCAATATCTTTGACAACTATAACTATGCTTATTGGTAATGTGATGGTGCTATAGAGGAGGTGATGAGAAGAGACATAAGATAATTCAACCTTTATATTTAAGGCTACAATGCGTCTATATGAACAACAGATGATGAGTAATGTGAGCGGAGTCACTTGTCATGACAAACCCAGGAAGAATTTTTAGGTAAGAGCTCTGCGAAGCATCTTAGTGTATTTCAGAGCATTGTTTTAGTCCTCAGTTTAAGTGTTATGGTTTTTCTTTTGTATTTGTATCTGGTCCGTCCTGTCTGTGTGCAGATCCTCCGGAGCCCTGCACCTCTGGTCTCCACCTGGACAGTGATGAAGCTCTGGCCCTGCGGCTGCAGCAAGAGCTGAACAGAGAGGCTGAGACGGTGGACTTAGAGGACGGGGGGATCTTCTTCTGTCAGATCTGCCACAAAGACATGTCACACATGACTCCTGAGGGGCGAACACAGCATCTGAACAGGTTGGGACATTTATATTCTTGGTTGACTGATGCTCTGAGAGTGAGAGAGATTCACAGCTGAGAAACTTTGCAGCAGAGATTTCAAATTTCACATTCAAGCTGTAGACAGTTAACAGACTGGTTTACACACAGAGTGAGAATGTTTGATTCCTCTTTGTAGGTGTTTAGATGAGAGTGAAGAAAGTGCCCCAGCCCCTCCTCCTCCTCCTCCTCCTGGTGTCCCTGACTGTCCCATCTGTGGCAAGAGGTTCAAGTCCCAGAAGAGTCGCTCTGCCCACCTAAAGCGCTGCTCCTCAGACACGGGCGTCTCTCCTGCTGTGCTGCGGCAGGTTCTGCAGAGACAGGCTGAGGAGACTCAGACTGTAACCACGGGTAACACGCTGTGAGTCAGAACTTCAGTCCGGCACAAGACAGTACAATAATACAACTTTGAGCTCTCTGTTCAGCCACAGTAATTAATGAACCTGCATTTCTGAGATGAACATATAATATTTTGAGAATATGGCTGCTTATGAGCATTGGACATTTTCTGTAACATGTGTGTGTCTGTTTGGATGTCCAAGCAAGTTTCTTTGAAAGACTGGGTCTAAAGGTGGCAGAATGGTGGCAGGTGGAGAATGTAACCTTGTTTCAGTATTTGCAAGTCTTCTCCTATCACATATATATTCATAGAATATTTCTATAATGGCTCACCTAACTTCAGTGTATGAGTACTTGCAAAGCTAAATCAAACTTCATTCCAGCCTTTGTGTATGTTTTTCCTCATTCAGTGCACAGACTGGAGGCATTAAAAGGAAAGGCCCCTCTAAGCCTGGCAATCCAGCGAAGAAGAAACCCAGGAAGAAGGCTGATCCCCTGGATGAAGACACCATGGTGGCTCTGGCTCTGTCTTCCTCTCTGCTGGAGCAGGAGAGGGAAGTAGAGAGAGAGTTGCAAACTGAGACCGCTGCTTCCCACACCTCCCTGACACCAGCGCTCAAGTGGAGGACAGATACAGGTACAGTAGCATCACTTCATCATCTCAAGAAACAGTTTGATAACAAATCTATGAAATAATAGGTTGAGTCTTGTTTATCACAGCACAGCAGATCACTGCTCTCATAAAACATCATCCTCTCATTACAGTACGTTGTCAAAGCTTTTTTTTCCCTCTTCTTTTAAATATCTCAATCAGAATTGAAAACAATCAGAATGCAGGAACTTAACCAAAATTTAGTTAGTCATACCAGAAAAAAGGAAAGTGATCATACTAAATGGTTGAACTAGCTGGAAGCCAGAAGTTAGAAAAAAGGACTTTGATATGCAGGCAGCACCTGAACGCAGTCTCCTCCTCTTGGTGCAGGTATGGGACGTGGAAAGAAGAAAAAGGGTGCTGTCCCTCGCCCTCCTCCGCTCCTCCTCGTTCAAGATGCTCAGGAGGCCCTGATGAGGCTGCAGGAACGTGTTTCTGCTCTCCTCCTACGCAGTCGGTCTCCCTCTCCCCCCACCCCAACCCGCTGTCCCAGCAGCCTGCGTGGCTGGAGTGGTGCTGCCCCCCTCTGGCAGAAAAGCACACTGCTGAACGGCAGCTCCACCTGTATGTCTGATTTCTACACTCCGGAGCTAAAAGAGTTCATCACACCATGGGAATCAACAACGGTGAGACTGACCAAAAAGCACATGCAGTGTCATGTCTGTTGTGTATGTGCATAAATAGTGAATGGAGATCAGACTGAACACCCGTCGTCCTGTCCCGTCCAGGAAATAGAAAAAATCTGGTTAATATTAAAAGTTTCTGAAACTGAGAGGGTGATGCTGTGTTTTGTCACTTTCCAAGTTTAGATGAAATTGTGGTCTCTGTTGTTAATATGTAAATAAATTTAGTAAACGTCTTCAAATGTCTTGACTTTAAAGCATGCAACCCAACATTGGCAGCTGAGTGAAAATCGACCCTGTATTTTCTCTACATTCAGACAAACACAGCATCCTCCAACGCCGTCAGCAAGCCCGACTCTTCTCTCCAACCTGTGAGCAAAGGAACTCCCATCACAGAGACCAGGGCCTCCATCCTGCCGTCTTCCTCTCAGACTGCAGCCGTCCCTTCAGCACCCTCCACCCCGGGGACAGGACCGGCCCCAGTGGGTAGCCAGGCCCTTCGAGACTTGATGGAGCTGGCTGAAGACGGCATGACCCTCACGCAGTGTGGATACTCTACCTCAGGCGCAGACAAGAGTAAGATGCCCACATTACACAAACCGTACTAAATGATCTGTTTACCTTTGGGAACGCCACAGTGCCTTTGAAAACAGGCTTTAATTTTTCTCGTATTTTTATATTTAAATTGAAGAACTCTCTCTGTGAAAAACTGGAAACAAATCTGTACTAATCATAATGTTGAATCAATTTCCTATATGTGAATATCACATGACTGATAATTATGTACCATTTCAACCTGTAGTGAATATTGGTTATCTTATAAAAAAGGTCTTGCTGTGTGGTTGCAAACCTGGAAGTGCTTCTCTTGCGGCCTCCACTTAGCGTAGTCAGTCAGTTTCAAACAATCTAGTGCATTATTCAGTTACACTGAACACTTTACTGCACATGTGTCCATTATTGTTTTATATTTTTAGCCCCTCAAAACAATGAATGTGACTGTTAATTCTGAAAAAAACACAACAAAGCTATTGAGATTTTACAGTTGATTATGTTCAGCATTGCCTTGCAGCAGAAAATGATAATGCTTAGATGGTCTGATCTTCTTTTTTTTTTTTAACGATTCTACACTCTAGTGGTCTGTGGGAGCAACTTGCCAAGTCGCATAGTAAAAAATTTAACTGGTCGTAAGTTCTGGTTTTGAATGTTACTGTTCCCACAGACAAGCAGAGCAGTACCAGTCTGTCCACAAACCTTCATCTCAGCGGCTTTGTCCTGGAGGAGGCAGAGGAGCAGGCTGACCTGTGTGTGAGCGGCTTCCTACCAGAAACAGCACACAGTCGCTCAGAGGACTCCCACAGGAAAACTGATCAGCCAAGAGCAGATGAAGAGCAAGGAAGCCACCGAACAGTAAGACCAGTTTAAACTGTTCTGAGAAGTGATTCTCAACATCATCATCAGTGCAATGTAGTTTATTCAGGTTATAGTATCATTTAAAGTTGTAGAAAGTCAGAATTTGACATGAATTTAAAACAATGTCTAACTTTAAGAAACATCGAGGTGTGTCCTGACTGACATGCCTGCTGCATCGTGACATTATTTCATTCTGCATTGACCTCCATGTCCCCCTGCTGATGTTCTCTGCTGCAGGTAGCACTATCCAGACTGGCTTCAGACCTGAGCAGCATGGTGAACAACCCTCAGCTCAGTGACCTGCAGCTCCAGGTGGACAGTGGAGAGGTCTACTTTGCCCATTCCTTCATGGTGTATGCGCGCTGCCCCCTCCTGGCAGAAATGGTAAAAACGATCACAGAGAGTACTTAAAACAAAAAAACAACCCCGATACTTTGAGACCAGGGATATGTAAGATTTCTCTGGATGTCTGCCACAACACTAGACCCTCTAGTTTAAGTTACACTAATAAAGATGTCCCATAAATGTCATACATGTTTAGCTGAAACAACTGCAGCAGTCTTGGGAGGACCTGAAGTGATTTAAAAGAGTCACTTAAAAGAGATATACATGTCATGTTCATTTAATGAATGGACTGTGTAACACACAAATTGTCATTGTCTGAATCTGAAACCTTCATTAATCTTGGCCTAGAAATTCCCTCAGTTTTTGTTTTTCTCTATTTGTTTTACATCTGATCATCTTGTCTTCCTCCCATCCTCCACTCCTCTCACAGGTACATGAAAGTGGTTTTAGGGTGCAGGAGGTTGACATGCCTGCAGCCCAGAGGGTGTTGATGACTGACGTCCCAGGACAGGCAGTGTTCACTCTGCTGCAGTACCTGTACACAGCCCACTGCTCCATCCCAGCCTCGCTGCAGCCTCATGTGCTGGAGCTGGCCTCCAGGTTAGTACAGAGCTAAAAGCCTAGATATTTGTACAAAGAGCTGGTTATACCAAAACATGCATTTTGACTACTGTGCAGTGTCGTCTTGGTTTTTCCTGCTTGTATGTTTAGATGTAAATTTAACAACCAGCCAGTTGTTTAAAATAATCCTTTGTTTTCATGTCAAACTGTTGTTAATTGACCCAAGATTTTATGACACTTTTTTTTTTACAGATGAAAGATAAAGGAGAACACTGCAAAATCATTGTTTAATTTTTACACCAATACCTCTCTTCTCTTGTTGTGTTTCATTCAGGTTTGACTTGCAGGAGCTGCAGCAGCTTTGTGAGCTCCACCAGGAGGAGACATACCACATGAACCAGGATGAGAATGTCAACGACCAAACAGACCAGGCCTTCATGGAGCTCCTTCGCTCCATGTGGAATGAAGAGGATGAGGAAGACGAGGGGGCAGATACTGACGGAGGAAATGATGACGAGAGACGGTTGGAAGAGGATCACAAAATCAGTGATGTTACATCTGGAGAGAGAGAGATTCGTGAGGAACAAGTAAATGAGGAAGAGCTGGAGGAGATCTACGAGTTTGCCGCCACACAGAGAAAGAGGGAGGAGGAGGAAGTCAGTGTGGAGGAGGAAGAGGAGGAAAAGGAAGGTGATGGAGAAGAAGTGTTCACAAAACTGTCAGAACCTACAAGACGCTTGAGTGAGAAGAACCCCAAGCCCAACTCTCAACCAGACCCCAGTCTGCATCGCAGCTACAGCCGCCTCTTCTCAGACTCTTGGGGAGTCTATGAGGAAGAAGACCCCCCCGCCTCACCCTCAAACAGCGGCCCACCAAAGACTCACACCCCTCAGTCCCAGAAACACCAGTCCCTTCATAAACCTTCACTCGAACTTTCTGGCAGAACTTTACTTCTGTCCTCACCAAGTGTAGTGGACGACCTCTCCACCAGCCCTCCGCCCAGTGCGTCCAACCTGCCCATCACAGGCCTGTCCCCTGGTCAAGTCAGTGACTGCGCCGGAGGTGGAGACAATGTACCAGACGCTTTTAAACTGGACATGCCTGAAAAATGTCTGTCCTTCAAGGGAGAAAGCCAAGGTCGTCGTAGTATTAGTTTTCCTGTTTCTCCTGCTTCACCTGTGAAACAGAAGGAACCTGAGCTCATAGTTTTGTCTGACTCGAGTGAGGAGATCGAGGTAGATGTTGCTGTGCTCCATTCCTGCAGTCCTTCACCACCTTCTCCCAGCGCCATCCAGAACCTGCAGCGCTTCACCCACATCAAACCTCAGTCAATCCCAAAAGCCACTCCGTTCACCACAGAGAATAAACCTGCAGCCTCGGGTCAAAGTCATCAAGGTTCTGCTTGTGATGGGAGTCCAGTAGACTGTTCTCCAGAGGTTTCCTGGCTGGTCCCATCCACACCAGCGCAGCCTGCAAGACGCCTCTGTACCAGCTCCACCCAGACCAAAAGCAGCATGTGCAGGACGCAGCTGTTCCCTAAAAGCGACACCCCCCCACGCTCCTCTCCTGCCCCACCACTGCACCACAGACCTGAGACGTCAACCAGCCCAACCAGAGTCTCTGCCCACATTGAAGGCAGTGTTCCCAGGTTCGAACTGGATGAATCAGTTCCCTGTAGCTCCAGCTCAGATCTCAGCTCTTCCCCCAAAAGAATCAGTTTGTATGATGTGAGTAAGAACAGAGATGTGTTTGCAGTTCCTCAGAACCAACACAAGCTGTCACACCGCTCAAACTCGACTCACCATCATCACCTTGAAGATTCCTTAAAGCAGGATACACCCCTCCACATCCAGCATCCACAGCCCTGCAGCAGCACTCCCCTGCATACAGAGCTTCACCCGCCTCTCGTCCCTCTGGCTGATTCACCCCTTATTCACAGCAAACATGACCAGGAGAGGTGGACCGGTCAAGAAAGGGACAGGTCTCTGTCTGAAAGCCCAGACAAGACAGAGTTAGGGAGCTTTCATCTCTCCCCTTTGTCCGATCCTTTAGATCCACCCTCTTCTTCATCCCGCAGAGGTCTTCAAAGTTCACAGAGAGACGGCAAATCATCTAGTGAAAGTCGACGCTCTGTTGAGTACAGCAATCATAACAGCACAGGGGCCGAGCTCAAGAGGAGTGGAACAAGAAACGAGGAAGGAGAACGAGAGACAGAGTGTGAAACTAAGGACATCTGTTATGAAGAAGAGCAGGAAGAGGAAAAAGGAGAAACAGATGTTGCAGAGCACAGTTTCCCACAGAGCTTCATGGACGAGCCTCCCATAGCTTTCAGCGACTCGTGGGACGCCTGCATCAGAGGCAACCCAGGCTGCTTCAGTCTGAGGCTGGAGGAGAGTGGAGGATCAAACCAGCACGAGCGCAGTGAAACATCCAGGTCCTCATCTTCTGCTGAGCGTCCACCTCCACCACCTAGTGGCAGTATCCAGTCACTGAACAGCTTTGGCAGTGCAACGAACTCTTCTCCAGCCAAAGCCCACAGCACACAACCATCTACCAGTGTACAGGCTCCCACTCCACCAGCACCAGACCACAACAGCCTCCTGGAGTCTAAACTATGGGACAGCTGGGAGGAGGAAGAGGAAGAGGTTCTTCCTCTCTCTCAGAGGCTGAACCCTTCTGCTCAGCTCAAAACCCCAAGTATGAATATACACAGTTTGATAAAGTGATCTTCATCTTACCAGGTCTATTTTTCTATTTATTTTCAGTTTTAATGGAGTTCATTTCCTCTGTTCATATGCAAATGTCTGCAGAAAGCTGCTCCCAGATCTGCTCAGGTCTGCAGGTCAGCTTAAGGTCATCCATACCTGAGTTTCTGAGGCAGTGAAGCTAATAGATACATAGAGAGACACTTAATGTCCTGCTGCGGTGGGACAAAAAACTGAATGTTTCCAACAATTTGGGCATCTGCCTTGAAAATGAAGTGCATGTGTGTCTGGACAGCAGAAAAGAAAAAATCAACTCCAGAGTAACAGAAGTGAAAACATAAGTGCAGAAACCTCAAACAGCCTGCACATCAGTTATAGCAGCTGCAAACACCACGAGGCAAGCTCATCCAGTGCAATGATCATCATATGAATATGTCACAGTGTGAGAGAGGCTGGATACAGCATGTGGTTAATTAAGTTTTTTGTTTGTTTATTTTACAATGTACCCAACCCTGTGGGTAGCTGATTTCATAGATGGAACTGTGGTAACAAAATCAATGGCTTTGGTATGAAAAAAAAATCTTCTTGGTTCTGTCTCACCAGAGTCTTCGTACATTAAAAAACGCCGCTCCGTGGTGCCCATCACTCCCATGCCCCAGTACTCTGACATGGACACACCGGAGCTCAAGAACAAACTCAACAGGTCAGTACGTTCACCCTCATCCTGTGTTACAGAGAGGTTAAAGAAGGGCCACTTGGTTTTTCTAATCAAAGCTATTAACTGAGGAGCCTATCCGATTAGCTCCCCCGGTGTCGCTGTCAACTTAGCCTGTCTGGCTCTCCTCTCTGTCTCAGGTTCTTCTCCTCCATCTGCTCATTGGTCTGTCTGCCATAAATGCCTGCTACTTTCCCTTCTGCAGGTTTGGCGTTCGGCCTTTACCAAAGCGCCAGATGATCCTCAAACTGAAGGAGATCCACCAGTACACCCACCAGTTGGTCAGCAGCTCAGACTCTGAGGATGAGGCACCCTCTGCAGGGCGGACGGCTCAGATGAAGCCCACTACCACCAGTTCAGTAACTGCTGGCAGCAGATCTGTCTCCTGTGCCCAGACAGTGAAATTTAAAGAGCCCAGGGCACCGGCAGCCATCTCCCCTCTGAAACATAAAGGAGAGGAGGAGGAGGGGGGGGAGCTGCTGTCTGCCTCACAGGGCTCCAACACCTCTTCAACTGCTGCCAGTGAAGAATCTGAAAGGTACAATGTGGGGGGGTGTAACCGCACGCTGGTGTTGGTGCATATGATTGGTTACTATACACATTTTCAGAGAACTCAGTTTATTTTCTGTTCAGTGAGGAGACAATAACGATTCATCATTCTCAACACTCACACCTTGCAACAAAGTTGTAATTATTATTATTAGAAATCCCACTGTGATACTTCAGTAAACATGACGTTGGAGTAAATAAGTCTTATCATCAGAACATAATTTGTCACCTGTCAAGCAAAGATGCCTCACATTAATTTGCTGCCAAAAGCGTCTTAAATTCACATTCATTCATTTGACTCATTTTCAATTGGAGCTACCGTCAAATTTTCACATAAATGTGGTATGGTTTATGTAGCTCTGACATCATTTTCATTCGGTATCTGTTTCTAACCACTTTCTTCTCTGTCATCAGGTCCAACCCAGAGCTCTGCCTCTCTTCTGACGGAAACTCAGACAGTGATGGCGGCATCTCTGCCTCTCAGGCTGCGAACCGCCTTCAGGATCGGCTCCAGGCCGTGCGCTCCTTCATCCTGTCCGACCCCAGGCTGTACAACCAGATCCTCCAGTACCAGCCGCTGGTCCTCTCCCAGCTCCAAGAGCAACTCAAGGCGGCCGGGATCCGGCTGGGTGCCGCCAAGCTGGTGGACTACCTGGACTCTCAGTGCATCACCTTCACTACAGCCAAACCGGGCCACCCCGCACCCAGCCGCAGGCGGGGCAACAGGACAGGCAGGGGGGCAAAGGCAGCAGGGGAAAAAAGAGTGTACAAGAAAAAAGCTGTTACAGTGGTGCTTTAAGACTTGATGACTGCAAAAATTTGCAGAGTTTGGAACGTTTGTTTGAAAACTTTCAGCGAAGGAAGAGGCCGGAAGAAGATTAAATTATGACGAGTTCTAAAAATATGATTATGTGCTTATTCCTGGAGAATCTGCACTCAGTTCAATCCTCAAACATTGACTTGTGCTTTTACCGCTTTCTTTAAAACTATGAAAACATTTTCTTCTTTCTGAAGTTTCTTCAGGTTTTATTATAGTTGTTTAGCTTTAAATGTTGAACTCCCACTGAAAATAAAAAATGGTAAATGCTGCTGTGGTGGTCACAAATGTTCTCTTTCATTCAGACACCATGGAACAGTAACTACAAGATAGAGTTTATATTCCTCACCTGTGATGGAGCAGTGATAACTTCTTATCATGTAGTACCATATACTGTTTTGATACCAGGTCATAAATATGTGCAAATCAGGATTAGATGAACCCATTTCAAAGAAATGATTCTACACAGGAAACTTTTGCAAAACATTTTACTTTTTCTGCTCATCAGTAGATTTATATCCAAAGAATCAGTCAAGACTTAGCGCTGAGCACATGTGAGAAAGGAGGCAGGTTCTTCAACATGAAAAATCTCACAACTTCTACCGGATATGTCATTCAAGTAGAGAGAGAGAGACGGGTCCTTTGCAGCAGCACCACATCACGTCAGCGCTGTGTTCAGTCGGCCCAGTGTTGCTGCATCAGAGGCAGTTTTGTCTTGTGCGCCCAGTTTTCTCTACAGCAGCGTGAAGCACAGGGCGTCAAATCAGATTCCAAATTATGCACGACCCTTTTGCACCGCAGATCCTGGAGACGGACTCTGCTTCTCTCCACTCCCATGATGCCTTCACTGGTGAAGCATCGACGCAGTGCTTCCTGTCCTGGCTCCAAGCCTCAACCAGTCATGACAGGTTGGCAATGTTGGCAAGGAAGCGCTGAGCCCACCACTCCTCCAGGTCTATGGGCACAAAGTCTGCACAGAGAGAAAGTCAACACAGGGTAAAAGAATTAAAGAATAATCTCTTCTATGATTGATTCATTTTGTGCATGAATTATTAATTCTGTCAAATTGGATTTGTATTAAGAATAAACAAGCGGTCAGGATGAGAGCAGATTAAAGAGTAAAAAATGTCAATCTTAAACTAACTTACTGATTCAAGTTTTACAGAAAAGACAGATTAAATGTTACAATTTTAAAACCTGTGGTACAAGGTTGAAAATCTATCTAGAGCTGCACTTTGAATGAAGCTACACACAAACATAACACAGTGAATTCAGAAAGAACTTGGACCCTTCACTGTCGCTGCCTTTCTCCTCAGTCTACCCTCTGTACTCCATAATGACGAAGCAAAAAGTCATCTTTGGCCAAGTTATTAAGAAGGAAAAACAAACGTCACATTTACTTAAATATTTACTTATGTGCTAAATATTTAGATATCAGATAAACACTCGTGTTAGCGCTAGAGGAAAACCAAAGAAATCATGTCACGTGTCATCAGGCTCCGTCCCCTCCTGGGACCATGAATGTTTGTGCAGAATTTTTATGGCGTTCATGAAATATTGTCGAAATATTTCAGTGTGCGCTACAGAGTGGACCTACCAACGCTCACATGAGCTGAAGTTCACCAGATTATTGTCGTTCCCAAACTACGATTTTAACTAATGTTCATAAAACCTCAGACTGTCCAATGAAATAACTGAGAACGAGTGTGAAATGGCCACAGCAGACACAGGGGCCTGCTAGCAGTCAGGGCTGGTTTATCTGGAACCAGGCAGACCAATGAAGAGTTAAAAATTAAAGAAAACTATTACAACAGCTGCCCTGTGGCTACAGATAAAAGCTGATCCAAAAAAGAAAAAAAAACATTTGGCGTGTGATCCATGCAGAGAGATGAGAGCTTCACTGTGGGGTTTCAATAACCAGAGAGATCATTGGTTCAAAGTTCAGGGGGTCATGGAGCAGGAAGAGGGTTATCTGTTCATGCGCTGTAAAACTGTGAGTAGTGAGATTAGATTTTAAGGGGGCGGTTGTACGTTGTTGTCGTATTCTTTGAAGTACTTCAGCAGCTAAGTGAATGGGAATTGGCTGATAATTAAAATGTGTTTCAGTGTGGTGAGGAGTTACAGGTACTTACTCTTCATCGCAGCACTGGGGGTCTTCTCAGTGTACTGAACAGGTCCCTGGCTGCTGGTTGACTCCCCTCCGTCCCCATCCCCCAGCTTCTGCTCCACCTCCTGCCACGCTGCACACAAAATACACACAGTACATAGTTAATTATACTCAGTGCCTTTGAAGTCAACTTTTTTGTTCATAATACAACTTAATCCATCTACTTTTTTCCCCATTTCTGAATTTATGTTTTACTCTAAAACATCTGCAAGATTCTCCATTGCTTCATAGCTGTTTCTGTCCTCTTAAAGGATAATACCAATATGAAGGTTTGCAAACACTAGTGCCCTTGAGAGAAAGGCCTGGGCTGGTCTGGGATGTGTGGTTATCAGCTGCGGGTGAAGGTTTTTCCAGCTTCATCCTGAGATAAATTTCAAGGTTTCAGCTAACACACCGTGAGCCACACACTGGTTACCAACAGCTTGTATACCTAATGTAATGATGTCAAATAGAAAGAACAAATACCAAAAACCAGTTGTACTTGTGCACGAGGGGGGAGACAATGCTATCTAAATATGTCTGGAGGTGATTGTGTGTGTGTGTGAGGGGGTCAGGTCCATCAGGGTGTCTGTGTTGAAGCGACTCGACAGGCTGTGTCAGAGGTTTTTCTGTAGGTGTGGGCGACACACTCTCCAGCGGCTGAACTTCACAGTCACAAAGGAACAACGTGGAGCGGTCCTTACTGGCAGCTGTCCAACAGTAACACAGCTAGCTGGTTCGTGCCGATTCAGCGCTACAAGTCATTCATTTCCACCGGTGCATGAAGTGCCAGCCAGCACCGAGGCATGCTGGGTAAATATCAAGACCGGGGTGAATAGTGCACAGTCACAGTTTTTAATTATCGTTAGGTTTTACCGACTACGAGCAGCACTCTCTGGTCTCTGTGGACGGTCTGTTGAATTCTTGCAGTGGTGCCACCTTAATCCTCATTTGTGCAGCTGTTGTTTGTTCATTGTTGTTGTTTGTTGGTTCAGCCTTGTTTGTAACAGCCAAACACATTAACCCTGGGTTAATATGTGGCTGAATCACAATGCGCACTGTGGTTTCTGAGTAGCATTTCACAGACCTCTGAGCAGTGAGCAAGGAATTAGTGTGAAACACTGATTAACAGAAAATTAATCTTTATCTAACAAACTGTTTTGCACACACCACTCTGGTGTTATACACAGTCCTGTTGCACTGATGTTATCTAGTGCTGATAAACTGAAATAGTGCTGCTGAGGCCTGTAGGGAACTGTTTTCATTATTAATTAATCCTTCAAATACTTTCTCAATTGCTCTGTCTATAAAGCATCACAAGATCATGAAAAATGCTAATTGATTAATCGGATGTCAATCAACTTATCAATACATCAATTAACGCTCTTACTTTCAAAGCACATCACTTTTTCCACTTTAAAATGGTCTCAGTTTATGAAACCACAGCAACTAATCAAATAAAACTATGAATTTGTCTTAATGTCAACATCCACAGTGAAGCTGCTCAGTGTGTGTTGTGCTGTGTTTTAAAGGGACAGCAGAGAGATTATCTTCCACCCACAGGGTCCAGGTTTTGATCTTCACAACCTCTGACCTTGTAACCTAATAATCCTGAGTGAACGACCTGCAGTCTCTCATTGGCTGCAAGATTATGCCCCGGATATAACCCAGAGCCTCATCACCCTCCACCTCCTCCTGTGGCCCTCACCTTCATACACAAATCTGACGTTCTCCTCATGTGCAGGAGTGAACCCCTCGGCCGGGCTGTCGGTTTTCTGCGTGGCTGCACTGTGGTAGCGCTTCCCGTTGAGCCGGTTGAACACGATCTTTGGTGGTGGGGAGCTGCAGAAACGACACTGGGTTAGTTACAAAATGTCATTTTTGGGACTGAGGCAGCCTGAGTCCCAACACAACACAAGAGTACAATCTCACAGTGAAGGCAGATATGATGCTGGTTCCCTGTTTCACTTTGGGCAACTTCATGTTTGACTGACTGACTGACATGTACTTTTGCTTTAGGTTGGATTATTGGAACTGTAGCAATGCTATAGCTTCACTCCCATTTCAGAGCATTAAACTGATGTCCTCAGCAGCAGACAGAGAACAGAGGAGCTGGTGTGTTCACAGTAAGATATCACTGGGTTTTCCTTTTGTTTAGTTTGGTCATGTAACTGAGTGTTACTTTTTTCATCCCAGAATGCCTTTCGACATGCATTCTGGTCAACTGAGGCTTATTCAGTCGATGTGGTTGGTTTAGAGTCTAATACTAAGGCAGATTTCTTATTCTTATTAACTCTCTGACTATGAAATCTGGCTTTTACCTTTACCTCACTTTTACATTTAAGTCAGTCATTGGAATTCAACTATACAGTATTACACTGAGAAGTAGCCTACCTCAATTTATTTTACCCACTCCATTTATAATAGCAGACGTTGTCTACGACGGAACTGGTTTCAGCTAACTGGCAACTGAATCGACGGCAGGCGAGGTTTGTATTTCCGAGCAGCACCTGAAGGAAGCGCAACATTGCTCCTGCTTTAAGGGGCCACGGCCAGACAGGTGGGGCCCCCACGACACCGGCTCCGAAGCCAGGTGATAACACGCGGTCACGGGCGACAGAGGGGCGTGGGGCACCGGCAAACAGCAAGGATCCACGGGGGTAAAGTTGTGTCCGATAATGGGCGCAGCGCCGTTACCTAAGTCACAACGAGGTGTTACATGATCGCACTCGGGGCGCACGTGCGGCGCGTATTTTGGGCCCACGCTGCTCAAACAGGAGAAAATCAGTAAACAGAGACTTTCTATCACATGACAGAGACAGCAGCTACTTACTTTGACGTGAGCCAAGACGTCGGCTTGAGCTTCAAGTCGCTGAATTTGCTCTCGATCTGTTGAGTGGGACCTGAGAGACACAATCCAGTGACACAGTTTTCACATTGTGCAGTTTACTTCTGACCTCTGACCTCTGCACTGACGCAATCACCCCAAACTTTAGTCATTCTCACCACAGAGGCAGCAGCGTGATGTTACATTGCATCATGCCGCGGTGGACAGTCACTCACCTGTCCTCCGTTGTGTAACAAGTTTGCTGGGACCTCTGGTGATTGTGTACATCATGTGAACGCCAGTAACCCCAAGAAATCCTGTCTTTGTTTTAAAACCCGACCTGTCTGCTCAGCGATCGGCTGCATACACTGACTGTCAACTGTGCAACTTCCAGTCCCGTGTCCGCTCCTCCTGACGCAGCCACGGTGGGAGAAGAAATGATCGCAGCGTGTCGTATTTTGCTGGCCGGGTCAGGTGCTCCCGGGTCGGCCTGAAGCCTGCAGGAGCCTATAGCTTTGACTTGTTGCCCCCTGTATAATAATACGCAGCCCCCGCTCCTCCTGACCAGCAGGTGTTCGGCAGTAACGAAGCGACGTCCGCTGCTCCTGAGAGGAGGTGCTGTGTAGGTCATCCAAGGAGAAAGCGGCTTCTCATGCCGGGGATCAGTCAGTCAGCGGAGGAGGGAGGGCGCTGTGGTTGCTGACAGTCCGAGGACAGGGTACTCTGGGCCGGACACTGTGCTTCGCTGATGCTCCGGGACGGTCTGCTGCACCTTGGCTCTTTGACACCACACAAGGACACTGCACACTTTGATATTTTCATCAGTATGGAAACATACCATGCTTGGCCAGCGTCAAGCTTGTCAGAATTAAGAGTCGGACTTCCGGTTGTTATTTTCAAAACAAGAGCTTGTCCTAGTCGATGCCCTCCAAGCTCTAATATTTTGCATTGTTTTATATGTCTGCTAACAGTGGATGTTTTGAGTGTTATTCTCGATGCTTTAATAAACCAGTGAGATTTTATCTGGTATTTTTAATTACTTTAATTAAATGTTTTCTAAATATAATTACAGGAATGTCTAAATTAGTTCATTGTTTTGGGGAAAACTTGTGCTGGTTATCCTCCCAAAAATGATTTGTGGTACACAAAATAGTAGTCAATCCCATAACAGACTGCAGTGCCTGAAATCGGGCACTGATGTACCAAAGCCTGGAGAAAAACACAACTTTTCTACATAGATTATAAATGATTTACAGTTGCACCGTTTATTTTTTTGTAACGTCAACGTCGGCTTTTATTTTGAAGCTAGTGTCTTCATTCCGCTCTCGTTGTATCTGTTTGTCTCTGGTAGGACTTCAGCTGGGCAACCCCCCTTCGTGACGTCACAACACGCCCCTCAGACCGGCTTTTGGAGGAGGAGCCGGAGCGATCACCCTTCACCTATAAAAATAAATGCGTAGACGGATCAAGGAGTTATCAGCCTTTAAGAAAACTGACACAAAGTTGACTTTCTTCGTACAGACTGCGTAGATTTCTCCATACGCTGTTTATAATGTACTAAAGAAAGCCTGATAACCAAGTTAACTTGTATTTCTTTGGACTGACAGCATGACTGGTGCCACCCATAATTACAAAATAACAAAACTTTTCAAATCATCTACTTAATGCTGTGTGGGGGCCTTACTAATTTGCTGTGTCCCTTTTGTAGCATTCCTGTAGATCTTTGATATACTGTATGTTTATATTCCCACATGTAGATGAAATTCACCTGAGTGGCCCAAAGTGAGCTGACAGTCTGCCTTCAGCAACTGAAGATCAGCCAGGACAAGAAGTGGCTCAGACAGGCTTATCCAGGGTGATATCCAACACTACACCCCCATTCATGTACTATCTGGGTCAGTCACCTGAGTCTCCAGGACAAGAAGCTAATCATCAGCAGTCCACTCTACACAGGCCTGGTGTTGGGAGCAGAGAGGCTTCATTGTGGCCCTAATGGTAGGTCAATTATGCTGCAAATTGTAAATTGCCCACTACTGAACTTTTTAGGACCAGAATCTATTTAGATCATTGTGGACAGATGCTCAGTATAAAACACTGTAGTAACAGTTAATTTTCCCATCAACTCACAGCTTGTCCTTTCAAAATAATTCATTCTCAGTAGAGTAGAGAAAGACAGTGCCAAAAATCCCAGAAAAACACCTGTGGTTTGAAACGTGGCTGTCAAGTATTTTTCTGGACTTGTGGCAAGGATGGTACATCAATGAGTGCTACTAAAAAAAAAACATGCAATGACAAATAATAATTTCACTTTAAAGTCAGACATCCTGCCTTTTATTAAATGTCATCATTCATAACAACTTTCAGTCATATGTAATCAGACGTTGATGATTTATTTCTTGGAATTTCAAATGTATTTTAATCTTAAAACCAATGAAATTGGGCAATGAAATACATCTTTAACTGTTGTGTTATCCTTGAACATGACAGGACATGTTAATGATTTTAAAACTGTCAGGTCTGTGTAGACTGACTTCAGTACAAATCAAATGAAGCTGAGGTTGATATCTGAGTCACAGAGAACACATAAACTGAAGTAGTCCAGCCTTCATACTAATTTCAGAACACATTAACATCTGAAAACCTTTCTTATGGTGAATTCAGCTTGATGAACTTAAGTAAACAATAACATTAGAGTTTTATCACGCGTTGTGTCATTACACTGTGTGTGAGGCGCTGCCGCCTAATATCTAAGACTTTTTAATATCTAATAAGAGGTCAGTCATGACATCCACTCCCAACAGTCATTGTCTCATTAAACATTTCTTCATCTTTAAAGCATTACATATTCTCTGTACATTCACTCCTTAATCCCTTATTCCAACCTATTTCAGTGCTGGACCTGTGATGCACTGACACACTGTGTTACCCCATACAGGACCGTCCTCTTAAGTCTACTCAAAAGTACTTCTAATAGTAGCAGATTAATTGTTCTTACTTAGAGATACTAGAGAGATACTGGAGTCACTGGTATCTGCACTACAGACACAGTGGGGTCTATGGCCTTTTCCAAACCAAATTGCATTATGAATTAGAAATAACGTAAATACTAAACTATATGATGTTGTTAACTGGACTGTGCAGCCATCAAAAATGCAAAATTTAGAAGCTGAAAGAACTCGGC
The DNA here is from genome assembly GCA_900303245.1 of Selene dorsalis. NCBI lineage: Eukaryota > Metazoa > Chordata > Actinopteri > Carangiformes > Carangidae > Selene > Selene dorsalis. The sequence continues at coordinate 7,652 of OMNW01007289.1, read as the reverse complement.
ATCAATCAAATGACACCACACAGAAGAATGACACAAGCTGAGAAAAGTAATACTTGTATACTTCTGTTATTCTATTTAACAGCTCAGCTCCATATGTGCATTTCTGAAAAGTACAAAAATGTTAGTTTCTAAACTTGCATTCATCTTTTATACAGTGGGGTGGAAAATTGCTCTCAGACTTTTTGACCCTACTGTAAATCATCTCTCTGTTTTTTACTTGAGACCTTTACTGAGTAAAAAGCACAGGCAGCATATGACATAGTATTAGTGTATGTACAGAGACAGTAAGACAGAATCACTTACCAAGACAAAAAGACAAAAAAAATATTGTCCTGAGTTGGTGAATACAGTACATTTGATTAAGGTCTATTATAGACACAAATTACCAAAATGTAACATGTTTATATTAAAATGTCTATAAATGCAGGTGTCCAATCACATCTGAGAGAATTCACCATCAAAAAACGTCTTGTTAGTAAGTATAGCGCCCCCTCTGATCAGGAATAAACATGGAAACAAAAGAGTAGCACACTGTATGTCCTCTTACCTCAGTGCTACATATGGGTAATGATCAGTGAAATGTTCCTTTTGTGTGTGTGTGTGTGTTTTTTTTTGACTATGTGTGTGAGGATATTCTGCAGGGTTCATGTGACTGTCAGTAATGAGGATCACAGTCTTCCACCAGGCTGTCTGTGATGTAGTTGACTTGCAGCAGCTCCTGGTAATAATCTTTCTCCACTTTTGTGTTGACTGTCCAGGCCACCACCTCCACTCCTCTCTGGGCCCAGTACTGCACATAGTCTCTGTAGATGGACCACAGCACAAAGACACACACACAGTTATTCAATGCAAAGAGCAAAATGATCTATAAGTTTTACAGCAGCAATACTGTATATCACTGTCACACAGTTTGTTTATATTTCCTTTAGCGATCACACAAATGATTAACGTCAGATGACTCAGTGTACATTAAGTTATGTCAAAAACATTTGGGCTTCTCTCATAATATTGACCAAAGGGACCAAATAAAATTGACCAAGTAAAAAACCAGGATGTAACGAAACAGCCTCCAAATATTTATAGCCTTGTCAGTCTAACGTCGTTATTTCAGTGTCTCTGTCACATGTATCGTGAATTAAGTTTCCAGTGAGGACGAGGGTGCATGACGTGTACGGCCGCAGCTGCACAAACTCACGGTGAGACAAAGTTCTTTTGTATCAAGAAGGCCGAGATTCCACAGAGCTTCCACAGCACATGGTGGTGTGCCATGTCCAGCATGATGTCCATTAGCGTCATCCAATGGTGTTTCCATAGTGATGAGAAACGCGGGGCACCGTCTCCGAAACGACTCAGGCTCCATGGCCTGTGGGTCAGTGCCGTGACCACCTCTGGGTCGCTCTGTCTCATCTGGGCCAGAAGGACGAGAAGAAACAAAGTGGGGGTTATGTTTGTTAAACACAGTTGCTGACAATACATGGCAAACATTTCAGTTTATTCAATCAGAACAAATATTTTAAAAATGAGAAAGGGCAAGGGAACTCATTTTCCTGCTCAGTCTGCACATAAACATGTTTGTGTTGTTGTTTTAAACACACTATGACAAATGAGTCCATTGTGTGTGTGAGTGAGTGAGTGAGTGAGTGAGTGAGTGAGTGAGTGAGTGAGTGAGTGAGTGAGTGAGTGAGTGAGTGAGTGAGTGAGTGAGTGAGTGAGTGAGTGAGTGAGAGAAAGAGAGTTTATAGCCAAATTGATTGAGTTCTGCTACAGCACTGTGGGCTAAATGGTAGGATGTGTGACCAAAAGACTTGCTGGGAAATTGTCATTTTCATGGTTGTAATTTCCTTCCCTTTGGTCAGTTTCATGGTTTTGGACAATTTTCTCATTGAAGTATTCTGTCAATCCAATTCTTTGGTCTTACATCCCTACACACTGTAGGGCATCCTCTTACCCTGTAGATGACTTTAGGCTCAAAGGAGCAGACAATGCTGCTGTTGTAGAGGACTGGATGCTTCTTATACAGGTCTTTAAGGGCTGCGGCTGCCTGGGAGAGGAGGAGAGACACATGGTTATTGTAGGTCAGTCAAATGTTTACAGTGTGTGAAACCAGTTGGTGGTAACCAGCAGCTGTGTATGCGCAGACACACTGTGGTGGGCCCAGAACTCAAGAATGTCATTGCCTGAAACAACACCCACAGCTCAGTCCTCACACCATAGTGCACTGATGGAAGTTTCAATTCAGAATTTTAATGTGCAGAATTACATGGCACAACCTCTGCAGCTGTGTGTGTGAACTGGCACACACAATAAAAGCTGTACAAACAGATTTCTGGTGATGATGCAACATTATCATATGGACAGTGCAGCTACACCACCTAACTGTGGCACAGTCCTCAGTGCATGAGCACATCAGGTTGTCCATGTGTATTTTTGAGGTTTGGGTTTACACAAGTTATTACAAACTAGAGAAAATGTTTCCAGAACCCAACAGTACTCTGTGTTTGCCAAAGATGACTGGTTAACAATTAAAAAGAGGGATTTGTATTAGACTACATTAGAGAAGACTTTCTGCCTGTGTCTCCAGGAAAATCTGCAACAAGATATGTGTGAAGAACTGGTTATGACCTTTATAAAGTAACGCTAATGTAATAAGTTATGGAGTCACTTTCAACCCTGAGTGATGAGTAAACTAATTTGGAGACACTTGATGAATTAATTATACTGATCAAACACTACAGCACTGAAAAAAACCTGTATCAAACCACTGAAGTTATATGATGACCCCTTTGTAAAAGGACAGAGTGAACACCACCGTCTTCGGATCATCACAATCACATCACCACGCTGCATTCGTTATGCAACGTTGATTGGCTACACATCAATTAAATCAACAAAGTGTGTATGACAGATTGCACATAATCAAGTCTCATTTTGTTTGCTGGTTTTGTGAGCTGCACCTCATCTGGATGACCTTTGACATCAAAGTAGATGGTGAGTTGCAGTTTGATGCATTCCTCCACAGCCTCCTCCAGGGTTGGGATCTTCTCTGCAGCAAATTTTTCCCTGATAACGAAGAACACAAGTGTCATGGTGCCAGACGTCACAAACAAATGCATAGTTTAGGTGGGATATCTATGTCATCTATGTCTGTCTGCTCTGTGATGAAATAATGAATTGCATATGATTATGGTAATAAATCTCTGTGTACAAAGTCTATTCTATTAAACTGTCTGGTATAATCTAATGAAGACATGCTCATCCTAATTTATTCATATAATCCCCATATTCTCATCATTATAATATTATTCAATTCATGGACACACAGCATGTGACTTGGAGACCTCTGGTTTATTGCTGTAACAAAATTTCCAAGATGGTGGACACTCACTTTTTGGTGTTCCTGAAAGGTCCTAGATGGTGTTTGCGTCTGTGTTTATTCTGGCTGCATCTTAACTAGCTATCTTTATTTGAAGCAACTTCACTTTTCAATTTCGTCTCAAGGTTTTATGGTCATTCCTGGATTAATTTGTAACTGTGCGTTTACTTATCTTTGACAGCTCCTTTTAATCTTTTCTTACAGATGTCTTGGAGCCTATGAGTGCCCATTATTACAATCAAACAACTCCACCTGCTAATATGATCGTATCAGTGTCCCAAAATTGCTGCCTGTCACTTAACATTTGATAAATTCAATAAAGCAGGGAACTCTACTGCAGAAACTGCATTTGCAAAAGAAAACCTGACTTGCTGATAAAGGTCAGCTTCATCAGCAAGCTGCAACTGAAAATCTGCTGCAGGGCACTAAAACACAATATAGTCAGTTTGAGTGGTAGTATTCAGCACCTTACACAACTTGTGTAACCCACTGCCACCCCTCCCAGGCTTTAACACATTTGGTATTCAGGAGACATTTATCAAAAACTGAGTTTTAAAGGAATATATCAGTGTACCACATCAATGTACCTGCTGCTTTAGATGGTTGTGGACTGGTGAACACACTGATGGTTGGACTTAAAAACATACTGGTATCAGCTTGAAAACTAAAATCTAAACCATGTGGATCCCTGCATATATTCTTTTTTTACCTGAGTCGATGTTTAGCAGCTGCATCCAGTTTACTCAGGTCAGAAAATCTCATCTGGCTGAGTGGTCCTGACCCATTAGTGGTCCGGTCCACAGTGTCATCATGCATCAGTATTGGTACGCCATCTGCTGAGAACTCCAGGTCCAACTCCACACCAGTTGCCCCATTTTTACTGGCCTAGTACGGAACAGAAAGTTGACAGATTCATACCACAAAACAATCATCTTTTCATGCAGACATATTGATTTTTGCTGTTTAATTTTTGTGCACGGTGAAAACTGGTTTATAAAACTACTTAAAAGACAAAAACAGAGAGAATGGAAATGAAACATCAAAAGGAAATAGGATTGAAGTAAGAGTCTATATATTGAGCTTTGCGAATAAATTGCCTGGGCCAATACTCATAAATATAATGTTACTACAGATATAGAGGATTGCTGAACATACAATAGTTGAACAAAAATAGCAGGTATATGTTAGTTTGAAAACTGTGTCCCTCTCTTTATCTGTCAAATGTATGTTAAGTTTTGTGATTTCAAGAAAAATCCAGTATCAGTCAGGCCATGGAGGTTAAGTGTAGATTCCTGTCATACTACACACACAGTCCTCCTCGGGACGCTACAGTCCACTGGGTGACAGTGTGGGTGTGTGTACAGAGATAATGTTGAATATTAACTATCAATGGTTAAAATGGACTTGTTGTCCTGATGGAAATTCTGATACCTGATATTTTCTGCGCCTGCTTTTATTGAACACTTTGCCATCTTCAAAACAGAGACATAGGACAACGATACACTGCTGTGACCTTTGTAAACACAGCTAATAGGGAAGTAGATAACCCCCTGACTGAACCACCCCCTCCTGCTCTCACCTCACGGATAGCTGCTATAGTGTTCTCCGGTGCGTCGTGCCCACCGCCCCGGTGAGCGACCACCGACACCTTCCCTGAGCCAGCCGCGCCCTTGGCCGGGTGCAGCACCTGCTGAGCTCGGCTGGCAGGTACTTGGGGGAACCGGAACATAGCAAGGAAGAGGTAGAGGGAGGCGGTGAGAACGGTTGTC